>JAODUO010001737.1:5000-69643 GCA_025642075.2 Ridgeia piscesae
ATTTTATCTCACCCCTCACACTTCTTACACGACCAGTACGACGTTCTCCCCTCTGGAAGGAGGTACAAAATGCCATTTGTAAGAACCCAGCGTGCCCTTAAATCATTCATTCCATCCTCCATCAAGTGTTTGAATCAGTCACATAAAACAATTGTTGACCGATTTATCACAGTCTGAAAATTATGTTCATATTGTTTTAGCAAATTCATTCCAATATTTGATCATTGATTTATATTTTATGTTAATTGTTGCTGCTGGAATGGTTGCCCACGATATATCTACTACATGTTTACATACTTGATTGTATTGTGTACATGCCATGACATGCATTACTACGTGATTTAAATATTAAGTTTTATGCACCCTCCACAGTGGAAAGTGCAGATCCATTCTATGGATGGACAATACATTTGTTATTACTATATGAAAATAATTTACTAAAACATATTGCTGTTTATCTCAATATAATGGAACCATGTCTTTCTATATTTGACATACTATCATTTGTTGTATCCCCTGGCGTCCTCTTGATATTTGCCCTTCAATCTTTCCTGTAGGTGTTCTAACATTTTAGTCCTCATGAAGTGCTTTATAAATCGTGCCAGTCTTGTTCTTTTGATAATCAACTTTCTTGTGTACTTGGTGTTCCTATGGATTTCTTCGATGCTTTTCTTTTCTGTTCACGAGAGTATCATCATTCTTATTTAAAAGAAACATTCCGGTTGCTTCGATGGTGTGTTTTTTATATTTATTTAATGTCCATGATTCATAACCATAATACGGCGCGATGTAACACTGTAGTAATTGTTTTCTCACCTCAAACGATATGATTGTATTTGTTAAAATGTTTCTCATATTATAGAAAGCTGCCTTGGCCTGTGCAATTCTTCTATTGATCTCGACGTTACATCGGTCGTCGATATTGTTATCGTCACATGGTGAATGAACGAAATTACCGCGTCTTGGACTTGGCGTTCAACTTTGAATGGGTATTATATGTAACGGGTAATTTACTGTTTGGTAGCAGTTAGCATAGTATATTTATTCAATGTCTTCTTGAACCAATTAAGCAATAATTGTAAGCGGTTTTTACGTGCATCTTTTTGTAAATCATACAGTTCACGAAACAATGAATGGTCCCTCACCTAATGCATTAAAGAAGGGTCCCCGTTTGTAGATGGTCGTCCCTTACGACAGGTGCGTTTTTGCATCGCATGTTGATTTTAGAGTGTTTTATGAATTTAGTTAGTTTGTTTGCAGCAATTTGAAGGAATGTGTGTTAGAGAATAATTAGTACACATGTATATATATATATATATTATATTAGTATAGTCAATGACCCGCCAGTCGAACACACTCGCGAATCGAACATTAACTAATACTCAGCCATGATGATATGGCATATCGCTTGTAATTACCACCAGATGTAACGTAGAATGCGCAAAACAGGTACAAACAGGGGCCTGACTTGCGGGTAATCTTCCAGGTAACTGAAAAGGCCCTAATAATTTGTTATGCAAGTTAACTGGAAGATTACCCACTTGCGGCTCACACACAATGTTTATTCAATCATTCTCAGTCAATGAGCGAATGACATGCATACACATACCCTGTCGAATTCAGTAGCCAATACTATTGGCATTGCCATGCCCATGCCCATGCCCATGAGCAGGGCATCGGCTTCTTACTATGCTCCCTGTGCCTGTGCTTTGGCGTTTGATTCAGAATCAGGATAAAGGTTTTTGGGGAATATTTATATACGGAATACGGGGCCAGGCCACCACTAAAACTCCCCAAAATTCTGAAAAAAACATGCAACTTTATTTAATCAATAATTGCGAGGTTAATAATGTATTTAATTGTTATATAAAACAAATCAGGTAAAATCACACTTATTACCAATATATGAAATAATATATATATATATATATATATATATATATATATATATATATATATAATTATATTATATATTTGCTATGATTGTCTGATTAATAGTCAGTTATTCTGTTTTATGCAATTTTCCTTTCACTGGAAATTAGGTAAAAAAATTGAATGACCCATTTGTAAGATATGATGGTTAATTGTACTTTAATTTTTCTCAACGAGTGTCATTCTAAGTGGCATTTTAGGAAGTTTTGTTACACTGAAATTGATATCCGGAGGCAAATGTTTCAAAAGTCTGGATCAATGAGGGTTGATGCTATTTATTTGATATCAGCAGACTGGCCTTTAACCTGTTGACAGCACATACTACAATGAGCTCCTCTGACCAAAGTGACCATTGGCCAGTGATAATCAACACTTCTTTGAGGGAGAGTGAATTGGCAAAGATTTTGCAGTACCAGCATAAAGTGAGATGTAAGTTTAAGAAAATTCTTTCAAGTAACTGTTATCTTCTTTAGAAGTACAATCATGCTCCACGAGTGGTTTCTGAGACTAATAAGCAGGGCTTTATGAAGGATAAAAATGTTGACAGTCGCACATTTTTAGTTAGACACATGGGTGTTAACAAGCCAGTTGAGATGTGTTTCATGACCTGAATTAAACTTCAAACACGTGTTTGACACCCATTTTCAAGGCATATTTATGATTTTTGAAGACTTGCTCCTTAATTGTTACCCATCCCTGACATATTTACCCGTCCACATTCGGTTTTTCCACACCAAATGATGGTGGAGAGGTCGCTGAATAAAACTACGCTAATTGAGTGTCATGGATGTCTGATTTGACATTCAACTAATTTCAAAATAACAACAATATTGACAAAATAACACATAGATTAACACACATAAGTATTTCATGTACTGATTTGACATTCAATTAATTTTAAAATAAGAACAATATTGACAAAATAACACATAGATTAACACACACAAGTATTTCATGTACTGATTTGACATTCAATTAATTTCAAAATAAGAACAATATTGACAAAATAACACATTGATTAATACACATCAGTATTTCATATACTGATTTGACATTCAATTAATTTCAAAATAAGAAAAATATTGACAAAATAACACATAGATTACCACACATCAGTATTTTATGTACTGATTTGACATTCAATTAATTTCAAAATAAAAACAATATTGACAAAATAACATAGATTAACACACATCAGTATTTTAAGTACTGATTTGGCATTCAATTAATTTTAAAATAAGGAAATTATTGACAAAATAACACCTAGATTAACACATACCAGTATTTCATGTACTGATTTGACATTCAATTAATTTTAAAATAATAACAATATTGACAAAATATCACATAGATTAACACATCAGTATTTCATGTAATGATTTGGCATTCTATTAATTTTAAAATAACCAAAATATTGACAAAATAACAAATAGATTAACACACATAAATATTTCATGTACTGTGTTTTGGTGTCTTGTATTATTTTAATAATATTTACATGAAATGTTTTTCACTGGCAGACATAGTTTTAAAGATGTTTATGCAGCTATACTGTTTTATTAACACAAAAAGTGATTTTGCTACTATCCTTGCATGATGTTTTATTGAACTGGTCTGCCAGGTAGTAAAATGTAAACACATGTTTTGGTGGATGTGTTTTATGACCTGAAATAGACTACAACACATTTGTGACACACATTCACACCCATTTACAAGGCATAACTGAAAATATAATAAATTTTTAAGACTTTCGGGTTTTACCCGTCCAGCCATAGTTCCACCTGTTCACAATGGACTTTACCCGTCCAAATGATATGTGGATGGGTCGCTGCATAAAGCTATATCTTGAGGCGAATACCTTCAGTTTCAGAGACCACTCTGGAGAACAGTTGTATATTTCCACTCAGTGGCATTGCATTCCTCGTCCTACCTTTGGCTGATCTCACACGAAGCTGTCTGTCTGGACGTCCTGTTGTCATAGACA
This sequence comes from Ridgeia piscesae, assembly GCA_025642075.2. Lineage (NCBI taxonomy): Eukaryota > Metazoa > Annelida > Polychaeta > Sabellida > Siboglinidae > Ridgeia > Ridgeia piscesae. Next base: position 8,917 of record JAODUO010001737.1, read on the forward strand.
CCCATGTCATCAACAGGTACTCTTCATTTATACAACATTGAGATGACATTTTGTATATTAAATACACTAAATTTTGATCATTGCCCAGAGGTTTACCAACTGAATAGTTCCATATTTTTGCGAGTCATCATCATAGAGTTGGACTGTTGGCCTCTTTTTACCAATTAACAAAATATTTGAAAACAAATTCTTTTTGTTCTTTGGAGTTACTTTCTCATTATGCAATGTGTAACAATGGTAGAAATTAGTGTCATAGAACGAATATGATACATGTTAAAGTTATAATCTGCTGCATGCTTTAAAGTTTAATTGAAAAGACCCTGGCACATTACACATACAACATTTCTCATAATATTGTTTAATCTATTCAATATGTTATCATTGTTTTACTAATTGTATATGTGTAATTTAACTGTTTGTTATATGTGAGTATATTGCCTTGATACATACTTGTAAAATCAGACATGACATTCTGGTGTTTTATTGTATCGATTGCAATAACTTCACATGGCAATAAATCATATCAGTTTCTTATCTGGTTTAATGAGAAACGTTTTTTCTATTTCTATACAACGTGTCTGACTGCAAAATATGTTAGAGTAACGTTTTCACTGTACAATATGATGTGACAATAATAATTTAATGAACAGTCACCCTTAAATGATCCTTTCTGTAGCATTGAGAAGTTTCTGTCAGTCCATCGTGACTGTTACGCGGTAGGGGTCGCAGCCAGTCACGGAGACCGAGAAGTCGCCATCTTCAATGCCATTCAAAGCAAGTATGTCTATCTTTACGTCTCTTTACGTTTTGTAACTTTACATAGTAGATAGATGCAACAGGTGTCACTCATCCACAAAGTTTTTGTATCAGGTTTGTATCAGTGTATACACCCATTTATACATTTGTGTGTGTGTGCGTGTGCGTGTGTGTAATACTGTATGTGTGGATATATATATATATATATATATATATATATATATATTTAGATAAAATATATCCTAACAATACATGATATTCTATGCATACATCAACACATACTGTCTGCTACACATCATACATGCATGCATGCATACATGCATCATGCATCAACATACATACATACATACATACATACATACATACATACATACATACATACATACATACATACATACATACATACATACATACATACATACATACATTGTTCACACAGACATGTTACACGCATACACTTGTATATCCATACGTATCTATGTACATATGAATCCTCGTGCACAATGTACACATGCCTATCAAGATATATACGTAGGTTCACATACTTATAGGCACCTACGCTGTTTTCCTCTTATATTTACCATCGGCTGCTTGTTTGTCTGCCAGATGTCGCCACTGTAGTATAGTTTGCTTTGCCTATAGATTGCAAATTAGACGTACCACTTTGGTGGCTACTGTTTCTGTAATAACTGTTACGTCTACGATCCCTGAAACCAACAAAGTATAACAAAAAAGTCGATATTAAGTTGGTTACTTATAAGCATAAATTTGTGTAACTATATTTAAATAGATACGCGTTTGATACTTCTATTCTGATAAAGTGTGTGCATGAAAACTACACTGTTGTAGCAATCATAAATACGTGATAGTGTTATCAAATACGTTGGACTACATTTACACATTGCTATCATTTGCCATTCCTCTAGAACATATTGCCTGTAGCTGTTAAAACATTTCCAGTATGTAATGTTATGCCCCATAAGATGGCATGGTCATAAACTTGCAGTGAATAACATAGCTACATTTAATCAGAATACTTTATGATATGTATAAATAAATTGATAATGTTATGTTAATTGGAAAGAGCGACGACCTTTTTTGCGTAAAATTTTTCATACTTGTTTTTCCAAAAATAGGTTTTTAGGCAGTAAACTTCAGCTGCTTCCAGCCCATAATGCACATGAAAGCGTCGAGGTGATGTTGACCGTGGCTAAGGTTTGTACATATACGTATGTGGTTGTGGTGTGGGGTTGAATATATCACTGTGCGCGTGCGTGCATGCGTGCGTGCGTGCTGCCACTCTGAATAAACGTACACTGTACTGCCTTTATTTTATTTTCAACAGTCCGTGTGTGTTAAGATTGTTATCAATTTTCAGGTATATTCAGGATGCTAGACAGATGTAAGTTGATTCTTTGCAATGCTACGCATTGTTTCTGCGATCGTTTTAAGCCACATAAACTATTTGCCGATCTGTTGGAGATGATGTTTTTGCGAGGAGGAAGAGTTTTGATAGTTGTAATACTAATAAAGATGCTATACAGAAAGCCATGTTTTATTTTCGGGTTTGATAGTAGTTGTAAAAATCATATGCCTTTTGTTCTCTGTTGTCGGACGTGTGCAGGTGAAATGTAAGAAAGTTCAAGGCATCCTACGGGGAAGGCTGGATGCCCTTCAGAAAAGTCACACACCCCATGGGGTCCTTCTACATGCCCTTTCAACCATAGGTCTCTCAAGTCACGGTATCCTTGTCACTTGCTGGATCTCCTAGGCCAGTCAGGGGCAGACATTTTGTTTTCATCAAATGTATACTCATTCATGCTTGGGTGTATTCAATGATCTGATTATATGATAGGTTATGCTGTCGTTAGTAGGTGGTAATTTGTGTTGCCATGCACGCAAATAAAACCAGTTAAGTTTAGAAAACCTTATGTAGTGGTATAATCGATGAACAAGTTTGAATATATATCTTCATTCACTTTTATTATGAATATTTTATAAATATAAAGAACAAAAAGTATACATATTTGGTTTCACTTTGTATGGGGTAAAATCAGTTATTTAATTCAATAAAACTGTCATGCGTAATTCTGGTATAATTCACAAAACAAAATACCACCGAGAATAAAGTTGTTAAAATGTAACTATCTGTCCATTTTGTATATCAGTGAATTTCATATCTGGCCAGAAGAATTGGTTATATTTTGATAGTGATTCCTTGAAGCGATGCATTGTAATATATTATTTCTGTGTAGTATATTTGTTCCGCGAAATGATGATTGTGTTAACTGGAGTCCATTGTGTCACTATCTTCAATGTGCCGGACACTCGAGTGTTACGGTGTAAAGTTTTCGTTGCCTTTACTCTCGCGCAGAATGCCACGTGCTAGAGCAGGGCCTGGGCAGTTTAAGTACCGTCGCCAGCGCCGACAAAACCAATCTGGGTGATTGCAGTCTCGACTCACAGGCTGCCAACAAGATACAAACGTTCTTTGAGAAGAACAAATGAACGATCTCATTCACGTGATGTATTCAATTGTTTGCATATACCCGATGAGTATATAATGTCTCCATTTATCTGCATTCTACTTAGAATGGTGATAGCAAGACCGGCTCGATGTATACGCAGCTCTGCTTCAGCCAACAGGCAATTGCGAAATAAACATGGTTTCTACGGGCAAAATAATTTAGTTTTAAATGTGTTATTTTAATAATGTAACTCAATTGAATAAAGTTGTTTTATGTTAAGTAAGTTGTCTCGCTCTGATTTTATATTATGTGAGAAAAACGTTACTATAAGTCTAAATATGAATACAATTATTAAGCATGTTAAATTATTTATCATGCGAAAGAAATGCACGAGTATATTAAAACAAAAGAACACTTTGTTTCATAGTTGGTAAGTTTTCTGAAGTAGTGAATTACCTCGCTACGAAAGAGATAACAGTTTATATAACAAGATTTTACAAATTCAACGTATATAATTGATACTGTTAATTTATACGTCGTATTTCTGGTGAATCGTCTCCATATAGATTTAATTGCACTTTAGATTACGTTTGAGTAAAATATGTTTGTATTCTGTGTAGTACTCGTTCGATATTCGATATATTGAAGTATCGCGATACTTGCGAAAGTTCGATACCGATATTTAGTGGTATCGCGATACTTCGATATTTTTGGTATCGAACGCCCACTGTTCGATACCTTCGATACTTTCGATAATTTCGATACCTTCGATACCTACGATACCTTCGATACCTTCGATACCTTCGATATTTCGATACTTCACATCGAGTCCATTCGACGATGTCGATGCGAAGACGCAACATCGTTGTTGATGACGACGTTGTTTACGGGAGCTATCACTACAGCACTTCGCAGCCTAAATTGACTTAGGCGTGGTTGTTTAAAAATAATATAACATAAAATGTGAATTGTTTTCTAAAACTTTATTGTCGAGTTAGTCTGTATAATAACTGTTTTCAATGTGCGATCTTAGCCTAGGTCAGACTTCGCTTAGCCTCGTTATCCAAACCAAGGTTCGTACGTGACGCTCTCGTTTGGTGGCACTACCATGCCATCTTTCACCCTATTTTACTTACGGTTACGCGTACAAAAACAGACATCCTATAGCATTTTTATTAGAGTGTTTATTGCACGCACTAGTATTTATGAAACTAGTTTAATAATAATATTGTTAATATAAATGATTATTCGAGCGCGATGCGGAGGCTTTGTTTATCCGGGTTCCGTTTGGTGGCGCTGTTTTGTTGTTTGGTGGCGCCACCATTTGCCGTACACGACGCCCACAACCAAGACGAACGACAACGTGTCGCAACGTTCATCGCTAATTTGGCACTTTTCCAACAAAGAGTGTCTGCTATGCTAGAAACGTCTCAAAGATAGCGGGGAAATACATCGAATTTGACGAAACATGTCACCAATTAAGAAGCTATCAAAACGTTATGATCAACTTTCATCGTACGGCATGTCGACATCGTCGACGTCGTGGACAACGTCGCATTGCCATTGTCATTGACTCGAGAACGTGTTTTATCGAAATATTCGACAATGAGCAAGCAGTGGACATTAAGTTACAGTCGAAGCGTATCACCACCGGTTGCCGAATCTACTAAGTAAGTGCGGCCACAGCGTCAAGAAGTGACATATACGACGTGACTGATTCACGATGACGATTCGCTTATTGCATCTACTGTTACTGTGACACTGGCACTGGCCAAACTTTGCCCCAAACAGGTTCACCACTGGCAGAGCCAGAGGAAGAGGAAGAAACTGACCTGTTCTTGAAAACAGTTGCAAAAACATTATGGGTCTTGTTATGTGTATTTGATAACGTGGTAATTTAAGTTTTATATTACAAAATAGTGGTGTGATCTGGGAAGTACAATTTTAATTAATATTGTTTCTATTATTAATTGGTGTAATTTTATTGTAATTATCTATACAGTTTTGATGCTAAATCACAATTATCTTTACGATACAATTAATAATAAAAAAGTTATAACAGTGAGTGTTCAGCTGTGCTGGCAGTGACACTATTATAAGTGATAGGTGTTTTTATATAATAATAATAACATAATTATTATTTGTATGTTTCATTTGTTTCAGCTGTATTTGTTGATGGTCATTTTAGGAGACACATTGACTTGAAATTAAGTTGCTATATTAAAGTGTATTTACAAACAGCTGGGTTATTAATGAAAAATAATTCAGTGCAATTCATTAATTTATTTGTCACTAGGTATTTTATTGCAGTTGTCTTTATTGTTTTAATATTATGTTACAGTTACCTTTTAGTTTTACAACAGTAATCAATTATATTGAAACTGTTGTTTGTGTCCTTACATAAATTGAAAATTGCATATTAATCATTGTTTGCATGACTATAAAATTATCACATATTTCCGTACAAGTGAATAATTGTGTGTGTTTCTGTGGCATTATTCTAAGTGGATAGTAGTGTGTTTCTTTGGAGATCTCTTCTGTACTGAATTACACTTATAAGGTAAATTTCGAGTATCGACTAAAAATCTGGTATCGATTGATATCAAAGAATTCTGATATCGAACCAGTAATTTATCGATCGGTATCGAAGAATTCTTATATCGAACCAGCACTACTTCTGTTGCATGCAAACTGTGCTTCTACTGGGAACTGTGTTCTATGTGAAAATAAGACTTAATTACGACGTAAGTATCGAGTATCGAGTATCGAACAAAATTCAGGAATCGATCGTTATCGAACAAAACATGGTATCGAACCAGCATTAATTCTGTGCGTATGTGCGTGTAATAATATATTTTATAATACGCGTACACGTCTCTTGCATATGAATGCGTATGCGTCTAATTCGCTGTGTGTGTGTGTGTGTGTGTGTGTGTGTGTGTGTGTGTGTGTGTGTGTGTGTGTGTGTGTGTGTGTGTGTGTGTGTGTGTGTGTGTGTGTGTGTGTGTGTGTGTGTGTGTGTGTGTGTGTGTGTGTGTGTGTGTGTGTTTGTGTGTGTCTGTATGTGTGTGTTGTGTGTGTGTCTGTATGTGTCTGTGTGTGTGTGCGCGCGCGTGCGTGCGTGCGTGCGTGTTTGTGTGTGGATGCGTTGCTATTTAATTTGGACGGAAACCTTGACATGGGGTTGGTATTTATTACATGCATGTAACTTCATTTGAATCCTTATTATTTACGTAAGTTTGTTTTAAACAAATCACATTGCGACAGAAAACTGGCAAATAAACAAAACACTTTTTCACAGAGGTGAACTTTTCTGAACATACTGCTTGTTTTAAATGGTTGCTTAACATCTGCGCCGTAATCAACAGGGACGAAGAAGGTAATGAATCTTAATGTAATGCTAAAAGCCAGAAGCATACTCCACAATGCATGACCTTTGTATCAAAACGTGTCTGCCGTACCACCAAGTACCAACAATGCAGCGATCGGTAAGAACAGATTAACCCCCGACAACCCGACATGGTATACAGGTTTGTTTGCGCCGCCCTAGAGGAATAAATGATCATTCAATCGAAGTGAGGCATGGTCTTTCGTCACAAACACGTTATCATCCAATCGTGTGATCCAGGTCATGTGTTTGTTGATAGCTTTAATCCTGCAATTATTCACAACGCGTCGTTGTGAAATACAGCGCGACATGATAATACGTGCGTTGAGTGAGTCCGTTCTCTTCGCGGCTGGGATTGGCGCGCTTGCAACCGGAAGTGCTGCTGCGTCGACCGGAAATCGCGTTGTTTTAGTACTCGCCGCGACCCGGGCCTGGAGGCTTGCCTCGGCCCATGTTCTCTGGCACGCAGCAGAGGACTCCCTCGCTACACGGCATCCCGCACGAGCGATAGCCGCCATTCAGAGAGCTACACCCAGCAGCCTCGCTGACGCAGATGCCTTGGTGCCACTTCTCACATGCGTACTCGCGTGTCACGCAGCACATGCCGTCCGGAGCGTCACACGAACCCTGCACGTGAAACAGATCGAAACTGTCAGGTAGGTCATTGAGACCCAGGCACAATCATGTATCGTTCGTTCTTTTATTGAAACTGACTCTATTTGTGTTTTACTAATCATAACTATTATGAGCACGTGCAGTTCAGTATGGTTAATTTTCCTCTTACGTATATGTGTAAGTATCTGTGATGTGTGCAATATTCATCCATTCATCTTTGATGCGATTTACTATTACATATAGTTAGGCCCGTTAGGGGATGCGCTAGCTATAAATTAACTAACTATTGTATTATTCAATTGAATGTTCGCTTGAATAAAATATACTGTAAATAATTGCCCTTAGAAAAAAATCGCTGGACACCTACAATAGACAGTATGATTAGTATCATAAGCACTTCAGTTATAATATCACATTATTTGTCAGGTCAGGGAGGATCACATTGAGACAATGCTGTTCTGCTACAATGATGGCAGCATATAACTGAATTGTGGCTACTTCAATTACGTCTACACATTTGTATTGAAATCTATAGAACGTTTATGCTCTCGTCAGTTTTTGATTTATATAAAACAATTAGTATTCCACAGAAATCGGTGTCGTTGGCATAGTCCCATTAGTTGAATAAAACATGCTAACAGCCGTCGGCGACATCGGTTTCCGGTTAATGTGACACTTTGGTGGATCGTATTTCGCTGTGTCCCCAACTGGATTAGCCAATCGTAAATGTTCAGTTCTGTCATGCCAAAGTACGAAATATGCTCAAGAATATGTCAGTATCAAGTGTCGCATTTCTTTATCGGATTACTGGATTGGCTGGTGATATGGTCTATATGCTGTTAATGTATAACTATTTACACCATACACTATTAACCATTCACACCATATATTTATTTATTTATTTATTTATTTATTTATATATTTATTTATTTATTTATTTATTTATTTATTTATTTATTTATTTATTTATTTATTTATTTATTTATTTAGTACTATTCTGTACTGTTATGTTAGCTCATTATTCAAATTATTTACGCACTAAATATTATTGTCAACTGTTCATTATTATTAAATATATTATGTAAGTCTTGTTGGTTTATTTATTATTTTAAATACTGGTCTGTCCGTTTTACACGTTTAAATTTGCTTGTTATCTAGTTTATAATCATTATTTTGTATATTTATTATGATTATTCTTCGTCTGTCTTGTCTTTTTACTTTAAGTTCAAGTTTGCATCATATACGTAGGCCTTAGTTCTAGTATTTATGTGCTTAATCTTATTGTCTACATTTTAGTGGCTATTACTTGTTTGAACGTAGTCCTACTCTGAATGCGAGTGTCTAAACTACGTATTATATTATTATAGTAGTCAGCCCCTTTGAGCAGAGTCCTACTCTGGATGTGAATGTCTAGAATGTATATTATTATTTTACGTTACATTTGAACCTAGTCCTAATCTGGATATAAGTATCAAAATAATATATATTATCATTTTAGTTGTATACACCCTTGAACGGTGTCCTACTATGGATTAGACTGTCTCATTAATGTATATTGGGTTTTTCTAGGTAAACGGAACCATTGTATGAAGCGAACCAGTCAGTCTACATTGGCTGCACGTACTCAGTTGACAGACATACATACCTGTCACCTATTTGTCAACATTACACTTATTAGTGACAGTTTTATAATGATCACGAGATGGCATGAATCCATGCTGCCAACATAGAAGTAACTGGTTCGCTTTAAGTTTGACGAAACCCTGCCAACAGCGACTCACTGTAATGAGACTGGTGTCCGTCTTGCACTCGGAGCGGTCCATACACTCGCCTCCCTTCTCCACACACACGGCCGTCGAGTCGATATAGCCGTGACGCCGTTGTCCACGCCGGTGTCCACCGTGATGTCCGCCCCGGTACGAGCCCTGTCCATGGCGGTAGGCATCTGTGAAAACACGGATCATCGGAGGTTGAATACAATGGTAAGTAATTGTCGACACCCACCGTACTGACGTCATAGAGCGCTTTAACGGGAAGCGACACCCTGGATTTTTCATTTTTGACGGAATAATTTTTTCTCCGAATTTTCACTTTCGAAAAATTCATATATGATAAATGCTATAAAACATGATTTAGCGTGAGCCCTACTATACTTTTTCTTTTGTTTATGCGCAACGAACGCGCCGATCGAAAATCGCTCGGCTATGTATACACAAAGTTACAGTGGATTTGGCCTGTGCATTATGCAGATCTAGGATTTCAGCTGATGCTACTGAAATTCAAAATGGCTGCCCCGATAAGGTTCAAAAGAGGGTTCAAATACCCCCCCCACACACAAACACACACACACAACATACACACACACACCACACGCACACACGACACACACACACACACACACACACACACACACACACACACACACACACACACACATTCCTTTTGACATAATTAAGATTGTCTGAACATTTCAGCAAGCTACCATAGGAAATAACAATTTTGTTTTAGCATATAGCCTTAACGAACACACCACTCCGTACGGCCTGAGTGGGTGGAGTTGTATGTTGCAGTCGTACGTTTTCCGAATGCCGGAAGTGTGTACGTGTGCGCACGCATATATATATATATATATATATATATATATATATATATATATATATATCTAAGGTGTATTTAGGGCCAACTCCCCTTGGCTTTTGACATATATTTTGTATAGTTTTAATAACGCTACTGCATGGAAAACTAATCACGCTTTTACAACCCTTTCCGTCGTCCTAGATACGCCACTGGTGTGTGTGTGTGTGTGTGTGTGTGTGTGTGTGTGTGCGTGCGTGCGTGCGTGCGTGCGTGCGTGCGTGCGTGCGTGCGTGCGTGTGTGTGGTGTGTTTGTGCGTGCGTGCGTGCGTGCGTGCGCGCGGGTCTGATGTAATTACGCTAGCATTGCATGCGCACGTACTATGTAGCTTCGATCCATTTAAATATGCAAAAGTAACCAATACTTATTAAGGAAAAGGATAGTATTCTTCTGAATATTTGTGTGCGACTACAAACCTAAACTAAATGTCTACGTGTCATTTGGGTCGTGCGTTGTAGTCAGAACTTGCTTTAATCTCTTGAATTCGTAGCTACGCACAATTTAATGTCACCAACGTTGTTTCTGTCCACAGTGTCCTATGAAACAAAATACCCTAACAGGTTTAGTCTAGCTTGGCCTACTTTGGCTATCTAAAGCCGGATGTTTAGAAATGTTAACGTTAATGTTACTCGGAAACCGATACACTTGCAAATATGTTGACGACTGGTTAGGAATAGGAACATTTCGCTGTTAAAACAAAACACCTGTTTATCACCTTTCTTCACAAAATTCTTCTGGCATAATACTGAAGTTGGTTTTGGGGGTTTGTGCCTTCGAGTTTATGATGAGGCACACTTATTCCTCTCTAGGGAAAAAGTTATCGCTTGAGCTGTCCAAATGGGGCGCATATCGATGCCATTTGAGCCTCGAGCCGGGGCGCTTGGAGGGTTTTGTGTGCTAAGGTGGATAAGCAAGGTTGAACGTTTATAACTTAGCAGCGGCGAGAAGAACTTTTTATAACCTATCGGCGGCGAGGAGATCTGTTATAACTTGGCGGCAGCGAGAAGAACTTTTATAACCTATCGGCAGCGAGGAGACCTTTTATAACCTATCGGCGGCGATTATATCTTTTATAACTTAGCGGCGGTGAGGAGACATTTAATAACATAGCAGCGACGAGAAGTCCTTTTACAACTTATACGGCAGCGAGGAGACCTTTAATAAATAGCAGCAACGAGAAGTCCTTTTACAATTTACGGCAGCGAGGAGACCTTTAATAAATAGCAGCGACGAGAAGTCCTTTTACAACTTACGGCAGCGACGAGACCTTTAATAACTTAGCAGCGACGAGAAGAACCTTTACAACAATAGCAGCGGCGACGAGAATAAGTCAAATTTAAGAATTTACTTGCGGCAAAGACAAATATATAATGTAACAAGAACAAATGTTACTTGTCAGCAAGAACAGATGCTAGAACTTACTGGCAGTGACGACAACATGTTATGACTTACCAGCGGCGAGGACAAACGCACAGAGCGCGAGGACCAAAACACACTTCATGTTGCTTGTGGATGGTGACGAGGAATGAGACAGAGGGCTGAGTGGGACACCGTCTCCCACTGAGTGTGAGGCGCACTTTGCCCGTCTCCCTGACACTAGGCAGGCGGCGGATCCCGTAGATTAATGATACAAGCTAGCTATCGGACAGTCGGTGTAAACAGAACTGTTTAGGACCTTGAGTGCACCCGCTTGACGTGCTAGCGCGTGATGTTTTGATGCCCGCCACGCCGAGTAAACATCCGCTTAACGTTGCACTAACGTTGTATCAAGCTCAAATATCACGATGATGTAACTTGTAATTAATTGAATGAATGACCCAAGGTACAGGGCAGAGGGATGTTTAGTTGTGATTGGCATGTCACTCGGTTAATGTGAATAAAAGCGGGGTTGCTATTTGTTTATTAAATAATTAGAAGGATGCAGTGTAACAAATATAGGGTGCTGGAAAAGTGGTAGGTCACAATTAGGAAGGAGATAAAAGGATATTAAAAAGGGATTACAAGTGGGATGGGGGAGGATGTAGCAGCCAATTGAGAAGAGGGGTAAATACGCAGGGTATGGTGCAACATTGCAGCACAAGAACAAGTCTCTATATACAAATACATTATACTCATAACCATTAGTAGACCACGAAATGTGTATTATGTTCAGTTATAATTAACCATTGATATTACTGATATGGATTGGAGTGCTAGCAGTCGGGATGGTGAAAACAGTGTAGGAATGAACAAGACAGAGAGTTTTCTTTGTATCTGGGTTGTGACTAGGTCGCCTATTTTTATAAATTTTATGCCGCTTCTAAAGTCTCTGCATTTGCTTCGTGTCCGATATATCGTATCAGCTTTAAGATCTGTGCCATTACTTACCAGACACATTCGTGTAGGCAGCCATCGTATTTACATTCTTTGCTTAGTCCTGTAAGAAAACCTGCACAGCGTCGACCATCTAGTTCTGATTTACCTTTTGTCCCTAAAATCAATACTAGTATTGGGACTAGGGCGTTTGCTGTGGGTGGCCTACTCTTTGGAATATGCTTCCTTCTAGTGTTAAGTCAGTTGAAAATATTGCTAAATTCAGTCATCATTTAAAGACATACTTCTACAACCTATCCACCACTGCTCCCTGGCATACCAATCAATCTGATGACGACTGGATTTGTTTATTGACTTTGAGATCGATCAATCCTTTTGTATTGATGCGCCTCTGATCTTGGTTTCTAAGGATTTAGTCGCATTAGAAGTTATCTTATTATCTTTATGAAGGCTTCATAGCCGGTTTGAGGTAAGGCAGTGCCCCTAAACGAAATGAATAATAGATCGACACCATTAGCTAACGCAGTACATGGTAAACACGTAGGACTGTACGCCAAACGACGACAGCAAAATTCAATCAGTTCTATGTCAGAATTGTTGCGATTCAGGGTTACGCGGGACCTGCGGTTCGACTTCGCATACGTACGCCAAACATGGATATATTTAGCGTAAGTACTTACGCTGACTTATTTCGTATATACGTTCAAATATACCTGTGCAGAGTAATAGCTACACATTTTAGGATCATGTGCATATAAAGAAAATTGCGCTATGTATTACGCGTATGCATGTTTAATGACTTTTAACACTACTTGCTACTTGTTTGTTTACAACTGCAGTGAGGCGCAATAACAGTGGGATGCACAATTGTCTATTGGACAACAATAACAGCATATCCTAGGCTAATGCATGGAAAATCGCACCTATGCACAATGTTACAACAACTGGCTAACATATATTGATTAAACATATATATATATATATATATATATATATATATATATATATATATATATATATATATATATATATATATATATATACAGCTAGTCAGCACTTTGTTCAATACAAAATACCAGTCTTGTTTCAATCTAGTCCATTCGGTACTGTAGATTGACCTGAGTTTACGTTTTACACAAACCTCCAAATGCAATGTTTAGCTTTCTGTTTTGCTAGATACACAAAATTGTCACACATGTCAGCGTTGTAACAAAGCTAAAACATGCATAGTGCAACTCAACTTTGTGACAAAATAGTTTGTTTTGATGAACATACTATATACTTACCTAATCAAAACAAATCGCACCTATGCACAATGTTACAACAACTGGCTAACAATAATATTTATTAAACATATATATATATATATATATATATATATATATATATATATAATGTTCATCAAAATATTAAACCTACATTAACAGAAAGCTAAACATTGCATTTGGAGGTTTATGTAAAACGTAAACTCAGGTCAATCTACAGTACCGAATGGACTAGATTGAAACAAGACTGGTATTTTGTATTGAACAAAGTGCGCTGACTAGCTGTCAAACAGTGCCAACTGTCGTGTTTAATTTGCAATGTGTTCTCACCTTTCACATTTAATAATAAAACTTATAGTCATTTTTCATTTAAACTGTTCTGTACGTAGGGCTATACTATTGTATAACAGGATCGGAAACAGATTTTGGTTAAAATTTATTATTGTTCCGTTAACACATTCAAAAATTATATCTATATAATTCGTACATGTATTTTTATTTGAACAACACACTGAAAATCATTACATATGAGAAAACAATTACCTACAGGAGCAAATTGTATAACCGCTCACTGCGGGCCTAGCTAATGGTGTTTTATTACGTGAGATCTGCGGTTCACTTCAAATTTGAGGTCGCGTTCGGGTTTAGCATATTATGGTCGCGGTAGCTAATACCGCCGGTATCCGCCATATAGGCCCTCAAACGGTATCTAGGCATTGTCCATTCCAAAGTAATCGCATTAAGAACCATAAAACACTAGTTGCAGATATATTTGTTATGATTACGCATTACAGACCTTTGCCTGGTAACTTGGTAAATTGACAAACAAGCCATGTAGTGTATAGAACCTGTTGTTTCTTGGGCATGGCGGGGCTCTCCCACACGCCTGCATGGGAGGCACCTCCAATCTATCAAGTTGCGCGGACAACATCCCAGGAAATATGGCGAAATTACCGGTATAACGCAAAACTCCGGGCCACCATCTACTGTCCCATTACAAAGCCGGCAATTGGTGCTTCGACTGGCCCAATTTAGGACGTTCCTGCAAGATATGACCAGTACCGTTCTTGTGTTTGTTGTACTGCGTCAGCACGTCGTTAATTGTATGTCTATGGTATATGCCCTATGCATGCTGAATATATAAAGCAAAATACAAAACGAATGAACTAGATAGGCTTTAATTGCAATGCAACATTAGCTAACACACGCAGACGTCTAGAATACATCCGGTCTCCACCATCCATGGCCGTTCGGGCCATAACGCGATAAGCTTGACGCGTAAACCGTCAGTGGCAGTTGACGTTTACGCGTTCTGATTGGCTGTAACGTTTACGCGTAAACATTACAACCAATCATAATGCGAGAATGCTTACGCATACACGTCAGTGACAGTTGACGTTTACGCGTAAACCTTACAGCTAATAATGACTCATGTAGGTATGAATCGCAGGTTGAACCAATGAACACTAATCTTACTAAAATGTGGACTCCTGTATTTAGGCGGGATAAATCTACAGTATACACTTAGGTCTACATAGCAACACCGTATTTACTGGGCTTTGAGAAATGCCTACTCGTCGCATTCAGCGAGCACAGGAGCTGCTGTGTGTGTGTGTGTGTGTGTGTGGTGTGTGTGTGCGTGCGTGCGTGCGTGCGCGTGCGTGCGTGCGTGCGTGCGTGCGTGCGTGCGTGCGTGCATATACTCCATTCGGTACCATAGATTGACCTGAGTTTACGTTTTACAAACAATTGGCCGACGACAATGTATAACGACTGGCGATATACCCGAAATTGGCCTACGACAATATATAACGACTGGCGATGTACCCGAAATTGGCCGACGACAGTATATATATATATATATATATAATATATATATATATATATATATATATATATATATATAGCGACTGGCGATGTATTGGTCTACGTGATTGACCAGTACCGTTTGTTTGTTTATTGTATAGTTGTTGTGCCAGTATATGTCCAATGCACGTTGAATATGTTGATAACTATAAACACAAAACGAATTTAAACTAAATAGGTGTTTTATTGCAACATCAGCTGAAACACGTAGACATCTAACTTAGGCAGACTGGTTCTATAGCATACGGTAATTCTTGCAATACAATTTGAAACTGAACAGTTCCTCCATTGCACTTTACATGACTGTATTGCTTAGTACGGCCCGCCCCGTCCCTGGCCGCCGCCGAAACCTTGACCACGCCCACCTCGCTGACCACGCCCACCATTACCTCGTCCCATACCCCCTCTACGGCCACCTCCCTGTCCCTGTCCGTATCCCCCATTCATGCGCATGCCACGCCCACGGCCGAAACCCCGCCCACGGCCACGCCCACCACACAAGGTGCCACGGAGCGAGTCAGGCACGCAGCAGACTCGTCCTTCCTTGCAGTTGAAGCGACACGGGCCGTGATCGGCCATGCCAGCGCATTCGACCGCCTCGACGCACTTGCCACCTCTCAGCTTCTCACAGCGGTCGTCTTTGTCAACCTGCCACAGCAACCAGGAAACCTTGTCAAAACTTGTCTTGTGTGGTATATTTTCCAATGTTTGGCCATACAATGAACAAAGAATAAAAATTGTTGAATAACATTTTGTTATAAAAATAAAAAAGATAAAACAAAATATTCAATAATTTCTTTTTTCAAAAGCACTTATTTTTGTTTATTCAAACTACTTCATTCCGCAATTTGGCATATTATTTATTAGAATAAATAACAAAATGAAACATACAATATTAATTGTTTTCATGGGACTTCCCATAAATTTATACCTATCCGAAATTTAAAGATTTTCTGTTTGTCATGGTTACGGTTATGCAAATTGCATATAGCCTAGTGGGTAACCTTCCTTTTATACAAATTTGGCCAAGATACAATGAGTAGCTGTTGGGATATGACGTATACCGGGTGTTACCCATTTCACGAGGAGCCTGTGTCCTAAGATATCATTCGCCTCTTGTACGTCTGGTTCGAATGTGTAAGTGACACATTTAACACTCGCCAGTTCCAAATCTCACCAGAACACATTTCTTTTCTACGTCTTATTAGTATCATTCTAGAAGAACTGCCATCCACTAAAGGCAATTTTAAATAGTTATAATATTCGTGATAATGAATGTTCAAGATTCATCAAGTATATTATTTTATATTAAATGGTTTACGAACTTACTTATTATTATTATTAACCATGCATAAATATTTATGTATTTTATTGCAACATTTTTTTATATTATTGATTAAGATTAATAATTATTTTAATCTGTAATTTTGATGACGAGCTACCGATACGTATAATATACACATCGGTAGATTGTCTAAATAAAGACGTAAATAAATACTATTTATTGACTTCTTTATTTAGACAATTTACACTATTTAATATTTATTTATTTATGTTATACTTGTTGCTATTTGTATGTAAAATAATATATGCTCACATTTTAAATGTATTATTTATTGTAATTCTACCATTTTATTTAATAATATTTCAAAATGTTGTTACGCACCATGAACAATACTGTATGTGGCGCTGGATAAAATCACTCATATTATTATTATTATTGACAGTAGTGAATGATCTATCAAGCCAAGTACTCACGAGACAGGTCTCGTATTGGCCGTCACATCGCCCCACGCACATGAAGTCGGCGGAATCGCACTGCGAGAAGCGAGACTCGGTGACACATTTCCCTCCTGCTGCTTCACACTCGCTCGTCGTCCACGGCATTCGAGCCTGACCTACAGAAACACAGCAGCAGAAACCACACAATTAAAGTCAGAGTAGTATCTTTCGCTTTAATCATATTTTCTTATTCGGGACGAAACAGTCTGTTTTGTTTCGGGATTACATGGCGTAGGCTCAATCCTCAGACCGATGCCACGACCATGATCACGACAACAACATGTTGTCAATAGAAGGACCATCCCGGAATTAATCGCGGTAATGTGAAAACGCTGTTGATTATGTCATCACGGGTGGACTTTGTGTCGCCCTGGTGCATTCTATGTTGACAACATCTCGCGTCGTTTTGTTTTATTTAACGACATGCAAACAACACATATCGTACCATTCCTCCGAACCACAGTGTTTAATCCCCAATATTTCGTTGAACGATCATTTTTATCACAAAATATTTCAATTGTCATTGCACTGTTGAGCCAACTAACCGAATATAAGTTGTCACGATGTTGTACGTGTGGGCAATGTATCGATTTAATCTTCAAAGCTGGCTTTTTGTATGACGTCACTCCACAGAAGGACGGATTATCCCCCCAGTATTTATAGAAGGAGTGACAATTTATGGTGTAAATGTTAGGACTGGATATAATATTAATCCTAACTTTTGTGGAAGGGATGTACTGTGCATCTTGCGTGTCGAATTGTTTAAAGAGCCCGAATAGCTAACTAATTGTTTAATGTTGTCTAAATGTATTTAGTAGACCAGTGAGCAAACTACCAACAGTTTTGGTTTTCCCGAAATACGTAGGTTTATTTTCGCCATACATATATTATTATTCGACTCACTTTCGTTATTGTGAAAACCACTCTTTAAAGGACGCCTAAATATATACTATACGATGACTGTTGAAAAACAAACACGATTGTTTGGGCTAATTTAAATAGGAACCTATTATTTAATGTATATAGGTCTAATCAATATTTCGACACGTTTTCAAACTTATTCTGAGCTCTTAGTGAATATCGAGTTTGTTGTTCTTTCGCTATGGTTACGTGACCGTATCACCGACTCTGCACTGATCGATGTTATCGTTGCTACAAATGGTATAACCATCTTCAAGATGTCAGGTAACCTTTTCCAACAGTGTAGAAAACACTGGCTGACAATATTGCGTGCCACTTGTTTCAACTTTCAGTCGTAATGCAATGTGCTGTTAGGATGTCTAACCGCAGTACATTGATACCCACACATACACCCGACAAACCGTCCATTGATATGCATGATAGTGTAATCCGATATACAAACAAATGATGAATTCCAAACAAACATCCAATATAAATACCTTAGTTTTAAGACGTGACATTGTTTACTATAGATATTTGATAATGTCAGATGTTCTTTCGCGATCGGATGTAATCTAAGTAAATGCCATTAGGTGACATTCACATCACGTGTGCGACAGACTTGACATGGAAATCGGACTAGGGCTACGTCTGACGGAAATGGCCGTAATAATTCATAAAGCATGCCATATATATATATATATATATTGAGGTGACGTCGTCTGCTTCGTCTCGGTACGAAATAGCCTTGATAGCTTAGATCCTACACTCACAACATGAGCACACATCGCTGATTAACGCAGTGGGATACTGTGTCTCGTCGGTGTATATTAAATATTTTGACCATTGGATAAATGGAACACGTACGCATGCACACACACATACACACACACACACACACACACACAACTGTATACACGGACGCATGCATGCACATGTCCACGCACACGGACGCGCGCACACACGCACACTCGTACATTCACACACAAATATACATACACGGACGCACGCATGCACACGTGCGCACACAAATGCACACTCACAGACGTACGTACACACACATACACGAACAAACACTTATATAACACACATACATACATACACGCATACATATATACGCATACGTACATATACATTCACATATACATATAAACATACATGCAAACGCACGCACACATTCACACACACTCACACACACACACACACACACACTCTCACATACAGACACAAACACAGACACACAAGCAAGTGGACTCTGGAATCCAGTAACTTGTAGTTATGTTCCGACTCCGGTGCGGTGTAAATATATATATATATATATATATATATATATATATATATATAACATCCATTTACAAACATGTGCAGAAGTAATCGCAACAAATCCTTGTGTGTTCTTTGGGCATCCAATGCAGACGATGGATAGCTGCCTACTTGACACAAACAATTTCCCACAATGACCCCAACATCCACCCAAGTTATCTGTAATGGAAGTATCCACACTGACAGGCCATCTTCATTTACTGATAAATTAGAACAAGTGAAAAATGGCATTTTCTTTGGCACAGCAACCGGGTATGTACTTGTGGGCAACGGCACATGCCCCGGCCGTGTTTACACGTGAACGCCAGCCGTCGCAGGCTCCGTTCTGCCCGACAAACAAACCGCCACGTGCGTTTAATTTATTCATGACGTCAAAGCGCGACCCCGCATACGCGTTGATTTGGGGGCCGTCTTAACACAGTCCGTGGTCTAAATAAAGGTTAGCTAAGCCTCCCAAGTTATATGGCAGCGTGGTGGGTAGCATTTTAGTAACAATGACATGTCGATTAAATCGTATCAAACCTCACATTGTTTATGATTGAATCAACATGTCATTATGCAAACCAGGATAATTAATTGCAGTTTGGGACAACCATAGTCAGATTTGCGTTGTATACATGACTTATTGGCGGCCGTCATGTGACTGACAAAATGTGCATCATTTCATTTTCTGCACGGTTTGAACTGATGCAAAACAGGCACATTTCTGTTTAATGTCATTACTTTTGAAAGCGTCCATTATGCGTGCACAGGATGGAACCCAACTTACCGGCGACTACAGCGATGAAGCACAAACCCAAAAGAACCTGAACGTGATCCATCCTGGCGACTTCTTCAAACTTCCTCTTAGAGCAGTGCAGCACCTAATTTCCCGGACGGAACAAGGGAATCAAAGACATCGACCCTCAAACAACTCAACACGAGCGAGTTTCGGCGTCTATTTATACCACGGCGGCGAAACGTCGGCGCCCCAACGTACCTCCGACGTTGCATCGACGTCGACATCCGGGCTGAGTTGTCGCCCGGGTATTCCTGCGATCTTACATCGTTGTTTCGGCGTATATGTTACAGTTCAGGCTTAGTTGTTCTCGTTGTAAATATTTTGTAATAGTGTCAGTTGCTAAGTATGTCGTATAGGATATTTGATCGGGTGGTTTGGTAGTGTGCAGTGTTTGTGCGGTGCGTGCGTGCGTGCGTGCGTGCGTGCGTGGTGTGTGTGTGTGTGGTGTGCGTGTGTATCAGTGTAGGTATATATGTATATATATATATATATATATATATATATTGATATATATATATATATCTGTATGTCGTATAGGATATTTGATCGGGTGGTTTGGTAGTGTGCATAGTGTTTGTGCTGGCGTGTGTGTGTGTGTGTGTGCCTGCGTGCGTGTGTGCTTGTGGTGTGTATGTAGGTGTGTTTGCTCGCACGTATGTGTGTCACAGTTTGTGTGGATGGCATAACCGTGTGGGCGTGCGTGCGTGCCCTGCTGCATGACATGGTTTATGAAATTATACTTGTTCAAAATATTAATAAACCATCTAATGCAGTGATTTAACTTGACGTCGGCTCTAATATAGCTCACAGCGCACGCATGAAAGATTTATAAATGTTAACACTAACAAATTATGTATTGTAAAATTTAAACCGTTGCAGACAGTACACTGTGTTTACATGTAACGTCGCGGAATTACATAACTGAGTAATGTTGTCCTTGCGCAAGAGTCAAACCGTGTTTACTTGTGGGAGCAGGCGACAAACGTGACTGCTTTCTCCTCGGTTCACGTTACCGACCGCGTCTCTACTTTTACCGCCCCGCATCGCGCCGGGGTCACTCTAGGTGCATTTAAAGGTGTCACTCTCAGTTTATTAAAAGGTGCCACTCTCGTTGTATTTATATGTGCTACTCTCGGTGTATTTAAATGTGTCACTCTCGTATTTATATGTGCTTCTCTCGGTGTATTTAAATGTGTCACTCTCGTTGTATTTATGTGTGCTACTCTCGGCGTATTTAAATGTGTCACTCTCGTTGTATTTATATGTGCTACTCTCGGTGTATTTAAATGTGTCACTCTCGTTGTATTTATATGTGCTACTCTCGGTGTATTTAAATGTGTCACTCTCGTTGTATTTATGTGTGCTACTCTCGGTGTATTTAAATGTGTCACTCTCGTTGTATTTATGTGTGCTACTCTCGGTGTATTTAAATGTGTCACTCTCGTTGTATTTATGTGTGCTACTCTCGGTGTATTTAAATGTGTCACTCTCGTTGTATTTATGTGTGCTACTCTCGGTGTATTTAAATGTGTCACTCTCGTTGTATTTTTGTGTGCTACTCTCGGTGTATTTAAATGTGTCACTCTCGTTGTATTTATGTGTGCTACTCTCGGTGTATTTAAATGTGTCACTCTCGTTGTATTTATGTGTGCTACTCTCGGTGTATTTAAATGTGTCACTCTCGTTGTATTTATATGTGCTACTCTCGGTGTATTTAAATGTGTCACTCTCGTTGTATTTATGTGTGCTACTCTCGGTGTATTTAAATGTGTCACTCTCGTTGTATTTATGTGTGCTACTCTCGGTGTATTTAAATGTGTCACTCTCGTTGTATTTATGTGTGCTACTCTCGGTGTATTTAAATGTGTCACTCTCGTTGTATTTATGTGTGCTACTCTCGGTGTATTTAAATGTGTCACTCTCGTTGTATTTATGTGTGCTACTCTCGGTGTATTTAAATGTGTCACTCTCGTTGTATTTATATGTGCTACTCTCGGTGTATTTAAATGTGTCACTCTCGTTGTATTTATATGTGCTACTCTCGGTATATTTAAAGGCCGATCCCAGTGCCACGTTCGGTGTATTTAAAGTTGTCACTCTCGTTGTATTTAAATGTGCCACTCTCGATTTATTTAAATATGCCACTCTTGGTGTATTTAAATGTGTCACTCTCGGTGTATTTAAAGGTGCCACTCTCGGTGTATTTAAAGGTGCCACTCTCGGTGTATTTAAAGGTGCCACTCTCGGTGTATTTAAAGGTTTATTCCGGGGTGCCGTCGCGATGTAATATATTTCTGCATGTTGTAATGTTTCAAATTAATTTGACAAACAAGCTGACCTACCTATATTATCCACAACACGCCAGTTCATAATGTTTTCGCATTTTGTTATATTCTGTAAGTTTCCTTTCAGTCGATTGTCATAGTCGGATTCTTATCGTGAAGGTGCGATACGGTTATGCAGACGTTATATAGGCCGATGTTTTCGGCTGTATATCTATGGAGGTTTTAAAATGAAGTAGGTCTAATCGACAATTTTAATTGCAATTAAGTTGAGAACAGACTTCGACTCAGCAATTTATTTTGGCAAGTTAAGAGATGTATCACCCAGAGTCGAATCTTGCCTTTACCACCGCCCTCAGCGGATGTTACTCGCAATTTCCTCACATATTGAGGCACTGTAATACAGAGAGTGCCCCCCCCGCGGAAAGTTAGAAGTCAGCAGCAACTGTACGGCCTGTAGGAGTCGGACCACATTTGCATTTTCCATACGCGACCATTATAACGTTTCCTACATTTCCTACTAATCTTGATGAGATCTGTTATTGTCAATTTCGCAGCATATTTACCATCCCTAGAGAGAAGTTCTGTGAACAATTCGTGAAATTCTCACACCGCAGGTTCCCACAATCTTCCGTCCAACCTTACACCCCTCCATTTTAGCTTGAACCACCCACGGATTACCCCTGATTTCATCACCAAGCAAAATGATAACTGTATTAATACGCAGAACTGCATCGACTGACAAGTGTCATAATTTGACAGCTCTGATGCCACGCTGCACAAAACATAATTTCTACTCACTAAACACTATATATGTGCTCACAAAAATTCAGACAACCTGCATATAGTGCTGTTTCTATAGGGTATTCTTTGGTCGCACGGGTAATGGCGGACGAACACCTTATGTCTTATGTCTTACGTACATATGTACCTATGAACGAACGTGACTGGAGAAACCGGCGGTAACGGTCGCGTCCCAGTTACTTCGCCATCATCGTAATCGGACACCTGTGTTCACACTCATTCGCACCACGGACTTATATGACTGGACTGCTGTCTCCGGGTTCAAGGCCGCTAGAGTAGCGCAGCAAGGTCAACTTAGCACACGAGGTATTGGTTACTTCCGGTTGTCTGCTGGTTGCCGTCAATTTCGCAGTTGACCGCAGGAAAACATCGTTTTAATAAGACTTTTTGATAAAATCTTCCATGTATGTTTAATAAAATCCTAGCAAATACATTGTTTGGAAAGTTGTTTTGAGTGAAGTATTCACGACTTTAAACGGCTAAAATGCGTTGCCACGAAAACATCATCGACCCAACTGGCAACTACGAAGTACTAGTCCGTGTTGCAATTTATCAGTAAATGAATCCGTGGCTGCTTCGGTGGTTGGGGCAAACCCAGACTAGGGAAGGAAACAATTCATCAGTTTTAATCAAAATGAATGACTTGGGATTTAGTTACAGCCACGAGATGGACTTTAGGACCAGGGCCAACCAGGGGCGTCGATCCGGTTTTAAAAGTGGGGGGACGGGGGACCAATTTATATATATACATATATGTAGGTATTTTTATGTATGTATATATTATATAATCTTTATATATATATATATATATATATATATATGGTGCTAATTCTAAAATAAACAAAGCCCTTTATATTATGCTATTTAAAATAGTTATGTTGGCTACATATATTTGAAGAGGGGACATGGCTCACCCCAATCCCTGAAAATTTGGAGGCTAGACTTTGGACCCATAACTGCTTGCCTTATTCATAGATTGACAACACGGACTTATGTGCATATAAGACGGTGACACTAAGTCCATGGCATTAATCTTTCCCCTATAGTTCTACTAGTGTGTTCTATTTATATCTATGGTCCGTGGTGACAAGATACAAATGTTACACGGGTGCCTGTGTAGGACTTCCCAATTCCACCATTTGGCAAAGAAATGGGATCAAATTACACAAAGTGCAGGAATCCGCTGGTACCGCCGTAGGCGATATAAGTATCCACCAGGGCGACCAGGCTGCAATCCAAGGGGTGACAGGACAAACAAAAATTAATAATCTATAATATGCTTGATGGCTAGTGCCTATTAATATATCAACACAAAGGTGCAAATTGACAGAGCCCGGCATGATAAATATTTACTGAACTAAGATCTAGTTGCGGCCAATCAAGTAATTTATCTAATAATTTTCCACTGGGTAATCGGAAGTTTATATCTGAACTCGTATATTAATTTTACTACTAGACCGATGTAGGGTTTTTAAGAGAGGGAGTGATCAGCCTCGCTATATGCCTGTAAATTTGTTTTTATGAACTGAAAAAGTGGGGGGACATTTCCTATGCTGTCCCCTCAGGCTGAAAAGTGGGGAGATGTGGTTCCCACACCGATCGACGCCCATGCTGTGTAGAACTTCCCAATCCTACATTTTGGCAAAGAAATTTGTCTCCACTCAAATGAGAATAAATTACACAAAGTGCAGGAATCCGCCGCTTTGGTCGTAGGCGATAAGCATCAAGCAGGCAAGGGGTGAATGTGAAACACAAATTTCATAATTTATAATGTGCTTGATGGCTAGAACTTACTAATAATATCAACACAAGGATGCAAACTGATAGAGCACGGCAGCGGCTCAGCCCAGTGTCGCGCTTACATACCGTGCTACACCGGCATGATGATTATTTACTGAAGTAAGATCAATTTGCGCGCTGTGGCCAGTCGATTTTCTAATGGGTGGTCGGAACTTCATGTCGCGAGTTTATTGTCTAGCTATTAGTCCTATGTAGCGGCTTTTAAGAGAGAGGAGTGGTGAGTCAGGCTACATGACCCGCAATTTTTATGAACTGAAAAGTGGGGGGACAATTACTATGCTGTCCCCCCACGCTGAAAAGTGGGGGAACGCGTCCCCCCTGTCCCCCACCGATCGACGCCCGTGCTAGAGCCTATAAAATTAATAATATCAACACAAGGTTGCAAACTGATAGAGCCCGGCAACGGCGCTGTCCGGTATGATGGTTATTTACTAAAGTAAGATCAAGTTGCGCGGTGTGGCCAGCCAAGCAATTTATCTAGTCGATTTTCTAATGGGTGCATGGTCGGAACTTCATATCGCGAGTTTATAGTCTAGCTAGTCCTTTGTAGCGGCTTTTAAGAGAGAGGAGTGGCGAGTCAGGCTATATGCCTCGCAATTTTTCTGAGCTGAAAAGTGGGGGGGACAATTCCTATGCTGTCCACCCACGCTGAAAAGTGGGGGGACGCGTCCCCCCGTCCCCCACTGATCGACGCCCGTGGGGCCAACAGTATACAGATGGTCTCGAGACAACCCTTCCCCTCCACCCCATGTCCATGATCGTTACGGAAAATATAGTAGGCAGCCCTGCTGTAGTGTAGGCACTTCAACAAAATTACCACAGGATATAGGCTTAAATGAAAGGTAATAAGTTACAGATCACATAACTGTTAATTTTATTACGATACCTTTATTAGATCCAAAATTATTGCAATTTAAAGACGAAAAAAATGCGCTAAATTTGTGTATCTCTTATAATGGTAAAATAAGCTCATTTTTGTTTCTGTTGATAAATATTCGAATAAGTGACTTTAAAATGGCATAACGTTGTAATTTATATAACTATTAAAATTTGTTTGCAACATTTTGAAATACATTGAATGGAGTAATACGTTTTCAATACTGATGTTTTTTCATACTAATTAATACAGTTAATTAGCTAATATTAGTTAAGTAGTGCACCAAGTTAACAGGCCAAAACATTCTAATTAAAACCAGCCGAGTCCATAAATATGAAGATATTTATACATATTATGCAGTGTGCATAACCACATTTATTACGAGAATATATATATATATATATATATATATTAACTAGTCATGTAATAATACATTGGTTAATAGGTAATAATTAACATATAATATATATTAACTAGTCATGTAATAATAAATTAGTTAATAGGTGATAATTAGCAGACAACCTCGATAGACAGAAACTGTTTTTTGTAAAATGCCACAATGTTCTTGAACATGTTTATAATATTATATAAACATGAAATTTGTAAAACCACCTTATTTATGGTAAGAGATATAAATTAAACAATTATGTAATAAGAAATCATTAAAAATTAATTAATTACTAAATCAATATATAATTAGCAGCCGTACTTTGTATATACACATGAATAAACGGCCATAGTGTCCATAATTATTAAGACATGTCCACATTAATTACGTTAGTAAATATACATTAGCCAGAAATGTCATATTAACACTAACTTTATTAATAAGTTAATATTGGCTAATGTTAGCATGCTAACTCGGCAAATGGTTATGTTTTGATGAAAGCCTGCAGTAAATAATTATGAAGTAAATATAATTTATGCAATGTTTAGAACCATATGAAACATTATGATCCACCATCAATAAATACATGTCATTAAATAATAACTTTATTAATCAATATTATCTAAATATCAAACTCAACAGATTAATGCATGACAATGAAGCACAGTTGTCATACTTCACTTGTTTATGGGTGACCGTGTGTTTACAGATTGGACAAATACTGTTTCATAATATTCTGCATTTCAACATGAACTTGATGAAGTAATGTTTATAAATGTTCACAGTGTTTCGTCACCGACTCCAACATCTCGTGTGCCAAATGCTGCTTTCTGGGTTACCCTCCATAGGGATAAAGTGCACGATGAAGAAGCTGCTCACAGTACTCCACCTCACAATACTGTCTTTTTGCAATATTCACAATATTCTGCAAGATCTACACAGGAATGTTCATAATCCAGTGTGTCCCGTGTCGTATAGAAACCATCTAATTCCAGTGCGTTGGAATTACGTTGTAAAGTATTATTCAATGTGTATTATGTGTCACATTCAGCGATATCAATTGTGTAAAATTATTTAGTGTATGCAGATGATGCCTATGATATATTGACGACTTTGTAGGCTATGTACCTTCACAGTTAACTGACAGATAGTTTTGTTCAGGCAATGCAATAATGCTGTGTTCTTGTCTATTAAAACTGCAGTGTACATGTCATGTTCACAGGGACTGTATCTTTACACAGCGTAGATATGTTGCTGTGTCATCTTCAGCCATATGAAGCTTGTAATTATGCATACACGTAATGTGTGTAACTTTCAGGTGCGAGATTTCTGAAATAAAACAAGTGCATGTAATAACTAAAATAATTAATCAAACACATTATGTCAGAATTATTGTATATCCATGCCAAGCATTTAAATACATAAACTAGAAATAATAAATACACAATTCTTAGTAATGCTTGCATTTCTAGAAGTAAAATGCATTATTATTAATTATAATTAGGAATAGTTGTAGTGATATTTTATTCACAATAATAAAACAGGATCAGAATAAATAAATTGCACATGAACAATCATCAAAATATAAATAACACAAATCAATAATAAATACAAGCGAATGGCAGTCAATATTGAAAACAGTTATCAATGCCTAACTGGGCTTGGACCTATGCATAGGCCAAGCAAGCTGCAAGGGCAGGTATAAACTGACAGCACAGAATGAAAGATCGGTTAAATGATCGGCTGCTGTTAAACTGGTTTGAGATTAACAAATTATTATGAGTATTTAAACATTACATATAATTCCAATTTATGAACTTACACCCATGGCAAGACTGGTTAAAACTTGCGTCACTTGCCCAAGAAAAAACGTAGCCTTGCCTTCGGTATTGTTTACGCCATTACGCCGGCACCCCGATGCATATTATAAGTCATGTACGACGAAAATAGAATTAAATAACCCATTTAGAACTACACTGGAGATAGCCATAACATTTACCAAAACTAGGTACAGTCATCGTTTAGTAAAATTCTCACTATTATTGAATTAAACAGTTTTATTCACCGCAAGAATCCTCTCGATATTCGGCAACTCCATCGCAGTGGCTCGCAGACCGGAAGTGGGGAGTACCTCTTTTGCTCTTGTGACCTTTGCAGCCAACTCCGGCGCTCGCGAAGCGCCGCGAGCGGCGGAGACAGCAGTCCAGTGCATATAAGTCCGTGTTCGCACTAAACAGCATGGCAGGCGGAATACATGCCCGAACTGGTCGGTCAAAATGCTTACGAAAATTTTAAATGATTATATATTTTTTCATTTTTTACTTTTCTCACACGAATTGAAACATAGATTGTTCCAATGCATTGCACTTGTTGTATGTATGCTGTGTATGGTGGCTCCTGCGGAGGTGTACTGGTGTACGCCGGAAACGTATGCGACAAATGTATACCTTCCTTATCCAGACAATGGGAACATAACGCGAATATCCTAGGGACAAGATAGTTGATTGAGCAACAATTGTATAGCTTTGAGACGGGCAATGTATCCGAGACTGACCTATGATACCAGTTAGTGACTGGCGATGTATCCGAGACTGACCTATGATACCAGTTAGTGACTGGCGATGTATCCGAGACTGACCTATGATACCAGTTAGTGACTGGCGATGTATCCGAGACTGACCTATGATACCAGTTAGTGACTGGCGATGTATCCGAGACTGACCTATGATACCAGTTAGTCACTGGTGATGTATCCGAGACTGACCTATGATACCAGTTAGTCACTGGTGATGTATCCGAGATTGGCCTATGATACCAGTTAGTGACTGGTGATGTATCCGAGATTGACCTATGATATCAGGTAATGACTGGCGATGTACCCGAGATTGACCTATGATATCAGGTAGTGACTGGTGATGTATCCGAGATTGACCTATGATATCAGGTAGTGATTGGCGATGTACCCGAGATTGACCTATGATATCAGGTAGTCACTGGTGATGTATCCGAGATAGACCTATGATATCAGGTAGTCACTGGCGATGTACCCGATATTGGCCTATGATACCAGTTAGTGACTGGCGATGTACCAGAGATTGACCTATGATACCAGTTAGTGGCTGGCGATGTACCAGAGATTGACCTATGATATCAGGTAGTCACTGGTGATGTACCCGAGATAGACCTATGATATCAGGTAGTGACTGGCGATGTATCCGAGATTGACCTATGATATCAGGTAGTCACTGGCGATGTACCCGAGATTGACCTATGATATCAGGTAGTCACTGGTGATGTATCCGAGATAGACCTATGATATCAGGTAGTGACTGGCGATGTACCCGATATTGGCCTATGATACCAGTTAGTGACTGGCGATGTACCAGAGATTGACCTATGATACCAGTTAGTGGCTGGCGATGTACCAGAGATTGACCTATGTATCAGGTAGTCACTGGTGATGTATCCGAGATTGACCTATGGTATCAGGTAGTGACTGGCGATGTACCCGAGATAGACCTATGATACCAGTTAGTGACTGGCGATGTATCCTAGATAGACCTATGATATCAGGTAGTCACTGGTGATGTATCCGAGATTGACCTATGATATCACGTAGTGACTGGCGATGTACCCGAGATTGACCTATGATATCAGGTAGTGACTGGCGATGTACCCGAGATTGACCTATGATATCAGGTAATGACTGGCGATGTACCCGAGATAGACCTATGATAGCAGTTAGTGACTGGCGATGTATCCGAGATAGACCTATGATATCAGGTAGTGACTGGCGATGTATCCGAGACTGACCTATGATACCAGTTAGTCACTGATGATGTATCCGAGACTGACCTATGATACCAGTTAGTGACTGGCGATGTATCCGAGACTGACCTATGATACCAGTTAGTGACTGGCGATGTATCCGAGACTGACCTATGATACCAGTTAGTGACTGGCGATGTATCCGAGACTGACCTATGATACCAGTTAGTCACTGGTGATGTATCCGAGATTGGCCTATGATACCAGTTAGTGACTGGTGATGTATCCGAGATAGACCTATGATATCAGGTAATGACTGGCGATGTACCCGAGATTGACCTATGATATCAGGTAGTGACTGGTGATGTATCCGAGATTGACCTATGATATCAGGTAGTGACTGGCGATGTACCCGAGATTGACCTATGATATCAGGTAGTAACTGGCGATGTACCCGAGATTGACCTATGATATCAGGTAGTCACTGGTGATGTATCCGAGATAGACCTATGATATCAGGTAGTCACTGGCGATGTACCCGATATTGGCCTATGATACCAGTTAGTGACTGGCGATGTACCAGAGATTGACCTATGATACCAGTTAGTGGCTGGCGATGTACCAGAGATTGACCTATGATATCAGGTAGTCACTGGTGATGTACCCGAGATAGACCTATGATATCAGGTAGTGACTGGCGATGTACCCGAGATTGACCTATGATATCAGGTAGTAATTGACGATGTACCCGAGATTGACCTATGATATCAGGTAGTCACTGGTGATGTATCCGAGATAGACCTATGATATCAGGTAGTCACTGGCGATGTACCCGATATTGGCCTATGATACCAGTTAGTGACTGGCGATGTACCAGAGATTGACCTATGATACCAGTTAGTGGCTGGCGATGTACCAGAGATTGACCTATGGTATCAGGTAGTCACTGGTGATGTATCCGAGATTGACCTATGATATCAGGTAGTGACTGGCGATGTACCCGAGATAGACCTATGATACCAGTTAGTGACTGGCGATGTATCCGAGATAGACCTATGATATCAGGTAGTCACTGGTGATGTATCCGAGATAGACCTATGATATCACGTAGTGACTGGCGATGTACCCGAGATTGACCTATGATATCAGGTAGTGACTGGCGATGTACCCGAGATTGACCTATGATATCAGGTAATGACTGGCGATGTACCCGAGATAGACCTATGATACAGTTAGTGACTGGCGATGTATCCGAGATAGACCTATGATATCAGGTAGTGACTGGCGATGTACCCGAGATTGACCTATGATATCAGGTAGTGACTGGTGATGTATCCGAGATTGGCCTATGATACCAGTTAGTCACTGGTGATGTATCCGAGATTGGCCTATGATACCAGTTAGTGACTGGCGATGTATCCGAGATAGACCTATGATATCAGGTAATGACTGGCGATGTACCCGAGATTGACCTATGATATCAGGTAGTCACTGGCGATGTACCCGAGATTGACCTATGATATCAGGTAGTGACTGGCGATGTATCCGAGATTGACCTATGATATCAGGTAGTCACTGGTGATGTATCCGAGATTGGCCTATGATACCAGTTAGTGACTGGCGATGTATCCGAGATTGGCCTATGATACCAGTTAGTCACTGGTGATGTATCCGAGATAGACCTATGATATCAGGTAGTGACTGGCGATGTACCCGAGATAGACCTGTGATATCAGGTAGTGACTGGCGATGAACCCGAGATTGACCTATGATATCAGGTGGTCACTGGCGATGTATCCGAGATAATCCTATGATATCAGGTAGTCACTGGTGATGTATCCGAGATTGACCTATGATATCAGGTAGTGACTGGCGATGTACCCGAGATTGATCTATGATATCAGGTAATGACTGGCGATGTACCAGAGATTTACCTATGATACCAGTTAGTGACTGGCGATGTACCCGAGATTGATCTATGATATCAGGTAATGACTGGCGATGTACCAGAGATTTACCTATGATACCAGTTAGTGACTGGCGATGTACCCGAGATTGACCTATGATATCAGGTAATGACTGGCGATGTACCAGAGATTTACCTATGATACCAGTTAGTGACTGGCGATGTACCCGAGATTGATCTATGATATCAGGTAATGACTGGCGATGTACCAGAGATTTACCTATGATACCAGTTAGTGACTGGCGATGTACCCGAGATTGACCTATGATATCAGGTAGTCACTGGTGATGTATCCGAGATAGACCTATGATATCAGGTAGTGACTGGCGATGAACCCGAGATTGACCTATGATATCAGGTAGTCACTGGTGATGTATCCGAGATTGACCTATGATATCACGTAGTGACTGGCGATGTACCCGAGATTGACCTATGATATCAGGTAGTCACTGGTGATGTATCCGAGATAGACCTATGATATCAGGTAGTCACTGGCGATGTATCCGAGATTGACCTATGATATCAGGTAGTGACTGGCGATGTACCCGAGATTGACCTATGATATCAGGTAGTCACTGGTGATGTATCCGAGATAGACCTATGATATCAGGTAGTGACTGGCGATGTATCCGAGATTGACCTATGATATCAGTTAGTCACTGGCGATGTACCCAAGAATGGTCAATGACATCAAATAACGGCTGGTTATCCGAAATGGGCCGACGACAGCTGGTAGTGACTGGCGATATATTATACTGTATCGTGCTGCCTTATGTCGTATTGTATTTTTTCCAGTTTCGGACAGGTCCACTGGATCCACTGACAAGACTGACTTATAACTGAAACAATATATGTATATACTAACTTAAATAATATAATAAACAATATACATAAAAACAAAGGTAGTCACTTTGGGGGATGTACCCAAGATTGGTCAATGACATCAAATAACGGCTGGTTATCTGAAATGGGCCGACGACAGCTGGTAGTGACTGGCGATATATTATACTGTATCGTGCTGCCTTATGTCGTATTGTATTTCCAATCCACTGGATCCACTGACAAGACTGACTTATAACTGAAACAATATATGTATATACTAACTTAAATAATATAAATAAAAACAATACATACATACAAACCACAGAGGAGTGATGCACGTTAGATTGGCGCAGTACAGTGGGCAGCGACCTTCTCATGCCATCTAAGGTATTTTATACATTCGAAGACAAATTGAGTAAACAACTGCGAAACGTTATGTCAGTAACGTCAACAAATGAGTATGTGTGAATGATTGCAGCACGTGAGCTCCGAGGAACTACACTTTAACGTCGTTGTTTCTTGCTGTACAACTACACTGACATAACATCCTCTCTTCTAGCAGGCACCCCACGGTGTCGTCATCTTTTTGGTTCTGTTCCCCGTTGTTTGATCCTTTTGGTTGTTATTGTGAATAGACCTCCAGCGACGCCGTCCCTTGAGGAGCCCGGGTGCCGTTGGACCCCGACAGATACCACCAGTCTTCGGTCCCCCAGTATGTTCGTTCGCTGGGCGGAAAGAGTATAGCCTCGTTCGGTACACGCGGAGTACAGTAACTGTTATGGGATCATGACACAGTTAATTTATGATTATTGAATTTATGTATTTATTTTGGGGTCATAAATAAACATCTTGATCTTGATCTTGATCTTGATCTTGATCTTGATCTTGTTCTTGTTCTTGTTCTTGTTCTTGTTCTTGTTCTTGATCTTGACCAGGTAGTGACTGGCGATGAACCCGAGATTGACCTATGATATCAGGTGGTCACTGGCGATGTATCCGAGATAAACCTATGATATCAGGTAGTCATTGGTGATGTATCCGAGATTGACCTATGATATCAGGTAGTGACTGGCGATGTACCCGAGATTGACCTATGATATCAGGTAGTCACTGGTGATGTATCCGAGATAGACCTATGATATCACGTAGTGACCGGCTATGTACCCGAGATTGACCTATGATATCAGGTAGTGACTGGTGATGTATCCGAGATTGACCTATGATATCACGTAGTGACTGGCGATGTACCCGAGATTGACCTATGATATCAGGTAATCACTGGTGATGTATCCGAGATTGACCTATGATATCAGGTAGTGACTGGCGATGTATCCGAGATTGACCTATGATATCAGGTAGTGACTGGCGATGTATCCGAGATTGACCTATGATATCAGTTAGTCACTGGCGATGTACCCAAGATTGGTCAATGACATCAAATAACGGCTGGTTATCTGAAATGGGCCGACGACAGCTGGTAGTGACTGGCGATATATTATACTGTATCGTGCTGCCTTATGTCGTATTGTATTTCCAGTTTCGGACAGGTCCACTGGATCCACTGACAAGACTGACTTATAACTGAAACAATATATGTATATACTAACTTAAATAATATAAATAAAAACAATAAATACATACAAACCACAGAGGAGTAATGCACGTTAGATTGGCGCAGTACAGTGGGCAGCGACCTTCTCATGCCATCTAAGGTATTTTATACATTCGAAGACAAATTGAGTAAACAACTGCGAAACGTTATGTCAGTAACGTCAACAAATGAGTATGTGTGAATGATTGCAGCACGTGAGCTCCGAGGAACTACACTTTAACGTCGTTGTTTCTTGCTGTACAACTACACTGACATAACATCCTCTCTTCTGGCAGGCACCCTACGCTGTCGTCGTCTTTTTGGTTCTGTTCCCCGTTGTTTGATCCTTTTGGTTGTTATTGTGAATAGACCTCCAGCGACGCCGTCCCTTGAGGAGCCCGGGTGCCGTTGGACCCCGACAGATACCACCAGTCTTCGGTCCCCCAGTATGTTCGTTCGCTGGGCGGAAAGAGTATAGCCTCGTTCGGTACACGCGGAGTACAGTAACTGTTATGGGATCATGACACAGTTAATTTATGATTATTGAATTTATGTATTAATTTTGGGGTCATAAATAAACATCTTGATCTTGATCTTGATCTTGATCTTGATCTTGATCTTGATCTTGATCTTGATCTTGATCTTGTTCTTGATCTTGATCTTGATCTTGTTCTTGTTCTTGTTCTTGTTCTTGTTCTTGATCTTGTTCTTGTTCTTGTTCTTGTTCTTGTTCTTGTTCTTGTTCTTGTTCTTGTTCTTGTTCTTGTTCTTGTTCTTGTTCTTGATCTTGACTTGATTCTTGTTCTTGTTCTTGTTCTTGTTCTTGTTCTTGTTCTTGTCGTTCTTGTTCTTGTTCTTGTTCTTGTTCTTGTTCTTGTTCGTTCTCGTTCTCGTTCTTGTTCTTAAACTTCCTGGTTGGTTACCGAAACATAGTCCAATATATTTTTTGCCGTGACATAAGTGCATTTGAGCAGTCAGATTTCCAGGTGTGATTGTGGAAGCTGTTGACAGTGAAATGGTGCATTCTTAGCTTATATTACTAAGCGGATAGGTACTTGGCAGTGTTTTGGCTTGTTGACACCTCTGTTATATTGCTGCATGCATTCATTTATAAATATTGACAGGTGTCATACTTAGCGGCACTTCACGAGAAAACGAAATATTGGAATTTGACTAAATTCGACCAGCATGTCTCTGAGATGACGGTAACAACAGGTAATAGGTTTAGAATTTTCCTGCGTTTGGGTTTCTTATAATCCTACAAAACGCTAACATGGTGGCCAATGGGAAAGTTAACTGTGTCATGAGCCCTTATACATTTTCATATGTCACCCGAGCAATAGCATATTGGAATTCCGTACCAGATGCAATTGTCAATATTCCAGAACCACAATAATTCAGACAAGCTTTGGTACACAACAAACAATACATGTCTAATAACACACTACTAATATCACAATACACCACTAATAACACAATACTAATATCACAATACACCACTAATAACACAATACTAATATCACAATACACCACTAATAACACAATACTAATATCACAATACACGACTAACACATTACTAATATCACAATACACGACTAATAACACAATACACGACTAATAACATAATACACGACTAATAACACAATACACGACTAATAACACAATACACGACTAATAACACAATACACGACTAATAACACAATACACGACTAATAACACAATACACGACTAATAACACAATACACGACTAATAACACAATACACGACTAATAACACAATACACGACTATCCTAATCCTGGCCGTTTGATTCCACCAGGCCAGTACTTGACATCCTGGCATTGTGGCCTGTCACTGAGAGATCTCTGCGACCCTTAGCACTTGGTCACCAAGATAGACGTTTTGTGATTTTTACAAAAATGTATACCATAATTATAATCTCAACTTTTAACATCTACCTGAATTTCCTCGCCAGATAATCACAAATTAATAAACTTATAAATCAACATATTAAAGGGATCTTTGACAAATCTAAACGCTCTGTAATGTATGAAATTTTTAAATGTGTTATGTTAAAGTTTTTCAAGTCATTCTATGTCTATATTTCATTACAAATCGGAAACAAATACGCGTAGGCGGAGTTTCTAGTTTGGACTCCGCCTACACTATCATTATAAGGCATGATCATGAATATTCGTTCGCCAGACTTCGGCTTTATCCGAAAAGTTTATTATGTTTAAAGTCAACCGAATGGTCCCCTGTGCATGGATGAATATTCATTATAATCTGGCCGCATAATTGATCACCGACGTGGCAGTTAGTTCAAAATTATTCGCATAAACACAGTACTGTAACGGCTTGTAGTGCAGATAAATCCGAAGTTATGCATAGATTTGCAAGTCGCAAGTAGCAGAGAAAATACTTCTGGGAAAGAATCATGTTTTGTTACGGTACATTTCTCGTGTCGGCCCCTAAAAGTTTACACAGAATCCCTTTAAAAAGGTTGTGCTACGCTTATGCATCGGTGTATGTATTTGTATACACACGTGTTCTAAGCGTCGCTGCCGTCATAATTAAATAAGATTAAGCCATACGTATGACATTGATTACGACACAACACAACATAACATAATAGAAAACAGTGCTACCACCTGGCGACCAAGACATCCATTAAGATAATTGTTAGTGCAGTTTCGCCACTGGCAGTACCCACTTGTACGTTAGAGTGTCGGGCGGATGGTTTCTAGTAAACTGTTCCGGACATCGAGAAAGCCCGCATGCCGTTGTCATCTAGATCGTATACAAACCCAGAATAGCTGTTTATGTTATGACATAGGCATTTTGTGATTCTGTCAGAAAGGCGTATCAATTAAATAATTTCACCTTTTGATGTCTTTACATGATACTATATATTATATATATATATATATATATATATATATATATATATATATATATATATATATATATATATATATATATATATATATATATATAAAAACACCGTTCTTATTTGTTACTTACTAATTAAAACATATTTGACTTGTTTAAATGAACAAATTGGACTTGCATTGTTATTGTGCATAAAACAGTTTCAGACATAACTAATCAAGAAAAGACGTCTTAATATTTACGTCAAAAAATCGACGTCATTTAGTCTTTCATAGGCTGCATGATTTTGACGTATTTTAGATATAAAAAATAAGACATCTTTTCGACGTCTAATTTTTGATATATATAAAAGATGTCTCAAGACTGACGTAAAGATATTGACGTCATTTAGATATCAAAAATAGAACATCTTTTTGACGTCTAAATGTTGAAATCTAAAAGATGTCTCAAGATTGACGTCTAATCATTGACGTCATTTAGTCTTTCATATGCTGCGTGATTTTGACGCCATTATATGTCAAAAAAGACGTCTTTTAGACGTCAAAATATATCATTTTTGCCCACCGTGGGTTATTATGTAGTGTAAGACTGAAGCCTCAGCATGCTGTTTCCAGATCTGTCTGTCTTGTGCTACCTTGTGTCTGCCATACATCGGCTTGGCGATATTCCTGTATATTGTTTCACTACGTAAGGTTTCCAAGTAGTGATACGCGATGTCCATCGGTAATCTCGTATTCTAAAGACGTGCCCTGCCCATGTCAACTTCAGTTTGCCGACTTGTTCAATGACGTCACGGACCTTTTTTTCTATCACCCATATATTTGTTTTTCTGTCCCGGTACGCTATGTCTAATACACTGCGTTATATCTTTATTTGTGCAGCTTTGTTTTTGATTAACACATATTAACTTGCGAATATTAGAACAAACCGCCTAGCTCTGCTCGCCTCTTCCTGTGGACATTCTCGTCTTTGCACCACAGGCCCGTGATCTAGGACTATCATAATCATCTCACTATAAACAACATGTTTGAATCTGTTCATATTTCATGCTTTAATTAATTATATCGTAATTTGCAGAACTAATTCTGAATTAGGGAAAACGATCAAGTTTGATTGCGATCGGCAAACTGAATACACCAGTTCGTGAGAAAGACTTGGTTTATTGAGTTTAAATATTGCTAAAGTTTTCAATGTTTAATTAATTAATTGTTTCTTTCCAAATTATGTACCAATGTTCATATTTTGTTTATATATCAGTTCATT
Source organism: Ridgeia piscesae (assembly GCA_025642075.2). Lineage (NCBI taxonomy): Eukaryota > Metazoa > Annelida > Polychaeta > Sabellida > Siboglinidae > Ridgeia > Ridgeia piscesae. Next base: position 47,460 of record JAODUO010001737.1, read on the forward strand.
ACTAGCTATTGTTGTATGTATGTATGTTTTTTTTTTTTTTTTTATATTTATATATATATATATATTATATATATATATATATATATATATATATATATATATATATATATATACATATAATTATGTATATTGCTGTGGTTTGGTTTATTATGTTTATAATGACGCTGTGCCAAGTGTAAGGCCAGCCAGTCAGCCAGTCATCTATCATTACTATATGCGTTTTTAATACTCTTTGTTGTATTACTCACGTATCTTTTTTTCCTTTTGCCATCTCGCTTACCTACATACACAATATATATTTTATATGGGTTTACTTACACAATGTATATTCTATGCCTGTTGATGAACCTTGAAGTATGGAATTCCGAAAGTTTTCTTACTGTATATGTAAATGACTGATTCTATTAATATTAGCCTGATCCAAACAAACAAGACATTTAATTTAACAACATTATACAATGAAACCAAGCACATTGAAAATGAAATGTACAATGACCAATCACCGTTCTCACTTAATACGAGTGAATGCCAATATGTTACCTCTGTTGAATTTTCTAAACATGTCAAACCTGAAACTGTATCTTGATCAATGTTTTGCGTCAATTGTCGTAGTTTGGAAGCTCACTGGGATACTCTCCAAGAATTGCTTCTTACTATGTCGTCAAATGGTTTAACGCTTGACTTCATTGGCCTCACTGAAATTTTCAAAATTCAAGATGTCTTACATTACAAAATTAACGGTTACCATAACTTATTATTCAATACGAGATTAGATGCAGATGATGGCCACGGGGGAGTAGGATTGTATATAAGTGAAACATTTACCTACTCTAAGCGAGAAGACTTATCGATATTTATCCCTCATGTATTTGAGTCAATATTTTTTGAATTACAAGCTGCAAAGCGTAAACCAATAATTGTGGGTGTAATATATCGTCCAAATTCTCATCCACGTGCCGATCTTGATTTTTTTACAGGGCCAGTATTATATATTCAGGACAAAATATCAAGTGAAAATAAAATTGCCTATCTGATGGGTGATTTTAATATAAATTTACTAAATGTTGCAACCCACCAAAAAACTAATGATTTTATAGACAATGTAATAGCACAAGGATTTATTCCTTACATAACAAAGCCAACCAGAATAACTTCTACAACAGCAACTCTTATAGACCATTTGTATTCCAATCATACTCACACACAGTAATACTCCGGGATTATTATTACAGATATGACGGACCACTTTGGAATATTCCATTTTATATATGGTATACCTACTGTGCAAAATATAAAATATAAACAAACACGCCAGCTGAACGAGTGTAACATTTGAAAATTTAGAAATCTATTAGCAAAAGCAGATTACACTTCTGTGTTATCTGCTATTGATCCAAATGAAGCATATAATAATTTTATGCAAATATATAAATCATTATTTGAAATATCATGCCCAGTCAAAACTACCAAAATAAATTAAAAATATATTAAAAGAGAACCCTGGATAACGTCTGGCCTACTTGTTTCGTCAATAAATAAAGACAAACTACTCCGAAGAAAATTACATAAACCAAATATGGAGAGAGAGAATGCTTATAGAGCATATTGTAGAATATACAATAAGACAAAAAGAGCGGCAAAGACTAAATATTATGCTGAGATATTGGAAGAACGCAAATACAGCATCAAAGACACGTGGATCATATTGAGGCAGGTTATCTCAAAACAAAAAGTATGTTTACATTTCCCTGAAAGTTTCAGTGTAAATGGAGAAAAAGTGTCAAACTATAGCATTATTACTGAAGAATTTAATAATTTCTTTGCCAAAATTGGTAAAACAGTAAGCGAATCAGTACCTTCTCCTACAACCTCATTTCATTCGCACTTAAAGGATAGATCTTCTGTAAATTTCTTCATGCATCCAACTAATATATACGAGATTAAAAATGTAGTAACAAATCTAAAAACAAAATACACTGTAGGTTTTGACAGTTTATCTACAAAACTTATCCAGCAGACGATAGGAGTAATAATCATACCACTTAGGCATATTATAAATCAATCCTTTGTTACTGGTGCTGTCCCAGAAAATCTCAAGGTTGCTAAAATAATTCCAATATATAAATCAGGAAATAAGAATGTTTTTAATAATTATAGACCAATAAGTATTCTACCTGCACTTTCCAAAATAATGGAAAAAATCGTGTGTAATAGATTAGTAAATTATTTGGAGAAATATAATATTCTATATAAACATCAATATGGATTTCGCTCTAAACATTCCACTATACACCCAATATTGCATTTACTCAAAGACATAGCAGATGCAAATGACAAAATTACTAAAGATATTACAATGGCTGTATTTATTGATTTATCCAAAGCATTTGACACTATTAATCATGATGTTTTGCTATATGAATTATGTCATTATGGAATTAGAGGCATCAGTAATAAATTGTTCTCCAGTTACCTCTCTAATCGTAAACAGTACATTGAAACGAATGAGTACAAATCACCACTGATAACATTAACTCATGGAGTACCACAAGGATCCATATTAGGACCTGTGCTTTTTCTCATCTATATTAATGATATATCAAATTCGACCTCTCTTAACTTATTATCTTTTGCTGATGACACAACAATTTATCATTCAGATTGTGATATTGATAATTTAACCGTAACGCTAAACCACGAATTAAAAAATATATACAATTTGCTGTGTGCAAACAAACTGTGTTTGAATGTTAAGAAGACACAATAGTGTATCTTTAGTCCTACAAATAGTAACTATGAAGTAAAAGGCAGTGTTAAAATAAACAATGAAGTTATTAACCAGATTGGCAAGTATAACAAAGATGAATCTGTAAAATTCCTAGGAATATATATAGATAAACACTTAACATGGAAAGAACACATTAATATAATCAGCTCGAAAATATCTCGAGCCATTTTTGCAATAAATAGGGTGAAACATCTCTTACCACATAAATCACTCAAATTATTATATTATACTCTAATTCACAGTCATATAACATATGGTATACAGGCTTGGGGTAACGGAAACACAAAGAAACTAGACATTTTACAAAAACGTGCATTAAGAATAATTAATAAAAAAGGATATAGGAGTCATACGGACCCCTTATTTAAGTCTGCAAAAATATTGAAAATCGTAGATGTATTTAAACTGCAGGCTTCGTTATTTATGTATGATTTAGGACATGATTTATTACCTAAATCGTTCAGAAATTTTGTAATGAAAAAAGGTGTTGATACAGATAAAAAATAACCAGACAATTCAAGCTTCTTGTTCATGAGAAACCCAGAACTAACTTTTCTTTGAAGCTACCTAAACATAATTTTACAAGAATATGGAACAAAATTGATAAACAAATAAGAAATGTTAATCACCGGTTGAAGTTTAAACAAATGTTACGTGTTTTCTACTTAGACACTTACAAAAGTCTAGTAATATGTTTAAACCCTAGATGTCAAAAATGCAATTAAGTTGCTACATACCATAGTGTTTTATTTCATAGTTATAACATGCACAAGTCATGCTAAATCTTGTTTGGATTCATACATGCTTATCCATGCTTATTACAAAAACATACTTATACTAATTTATATTGTAATTAGTTCAAGAATCTCAGATATCACCAGAAACAGTGACAAACTGCATACTTGATATATTCATTGTATTAGTACAGTCTTGGTGATGTCTAACAATATGTGTAATTTTACTTTGATAATTCTCCTATTGTATTGTGTTGTAATACTACAAATGTGTATTGTATATCTATAGTAATGATGGTTATTTTTTAATGATTATGCTGTCACTGGAAGACGGCCTTTAGCCAAGTGACAGCCATGCAGTTCAACATGCTGACAATTTATTATTATACTTATGTTTATTCTTGTACATGCTGCGTTGCGAATAAAGTTACTCTTACTCTTACTCTCTTACAAGTGTACATTCCAATGATACATCCATTTACAAATAAAAGTTATTATAATTATTATTTTCAAGCAAAGGCCAAAAAATGTTGTCAATGTGGCACAAACCTGCAGTTATGTGGGTTGAGACAGAGCAGCACGACACGACATCTGGCAATTTGCGAAAACGTTCACAATTTCTGGACCATATTTACTAAGTCGTTAGATCCTGTCATGGGATGGAGGGGGAGAGTGTTACTGGATAATTTTGGAGTGGCATTCACACCTTTTAAAAGACTGGGAGCTCACCAGAAGGCCCAGGGGCACACCACCGTAATGCTGCTAAATTAAAAAAGATCTAGGGGCACGTTTCAGGGCCCAGACCCGCCTGTGATTGCTATCTAACAGTGACGACGAGTGTGGGGTAAACACCTCAAATAATTTCAGTGCAATCGTAATACCAACCCTGCAGGTCAATAGTTAGAACATAATAACATTGAAATATTAAGTAAACAATACAAAACTTACATTGAATTACATAGTTAAATGAAATTTAACTATACGGTTATTATGCATAACGCATGTAAGTGTGTGGAATAAAATAATTTAAATAATAACTCACAAAGAGCCATCAAATAGTAGTATGGTAAGAATAAGGTGGGATTCACACATAAGATGACAAATAATATATACAGTCACCCTAGCGCCAACTTGTTTCCAATATATGCGCCTTAATCGGATTTGACAATGAGACATATCTTGAAACGCTCACCTGCTGGAGTTTCTATGATGCAGACTACGTACGCAGGGAGAAAAAGCATTTTCAAGTGCTGCTCCACGCCTCTGGAAAAATCTACCGCTTGCCATGCGTGCCACAGACTCCCTCGGTTCGTTCAAGAAGCAACTGAAGACATTTATGTTTAAAAGATCGTTTTCACTTTAAAAGAAAAATATTTGATATCTACTATTTATCAACTATTTTATTATTTTTATTTTTTAACGTGTAGTATAATTAACTATTATTTATCAGTATTATAATTTTAGTATTATGAAGACTACTATTAATTATTTATATTTAAATTTTGTACTGATATATTTATTTTACATCTCTATTTTGTTACTTTTAAGGTAATCTGTATATTCCTGTAAAGTGTAATGCGCCTGTGAATGGTTTTATTGCTAGAGATATGGCATAGACAAATACTGTTATTTATTTATTTATTATTATGTTATTGGTCAATATTTGCAGAAACAGATGCATGTTATTGGTTAGCTTCCGTCTTTCTTTACGAGATGATTTTGAGGAAATGTTCTCGATACTTTTCACACCAACGATACTCTGACGATGTTCTGCCGTATAGGAGGTTCAACAACTGTCTAATTCGCTTCCATTTCACTTCCGTGTACGACCGAAGCACCACGTGTGCGTCGATTGTAATGTTGAGTATCACAGGTATCCACCCAATGCGGTCGATGCGATCTTTACCGCATTCTCTCCCGACATAGGCCACCGAATCATTGCCGAAATGATGCTGCCAATCATCCACCCACATACTCATCATGTACTGGTCCATATTCCAGCCGACGTTACCACCTTTCATAACGGCATTCCTCGCGGTGGCACCAAACATGCTTTCGGCGTATGTCAGGATGTCGCGAGCACACGAAGTGAGAACTGTATGGCGACGGATCAGCTCCCGCCACGTTGTTACATTCGCGACGAAATTCGACATTGGCAGCAAGCGATACGCGGTACCCTTGTGCCGGAAGTACCCACAACAGAACGCGTTGATGCTTACTATAGATGTGGGACCCGAAGGCAGATCGTACGTCGCAGCTTTCACTGGCCAGATGTCGGCGTCTGATGTCACCAGAACACTGTCCGAGCTACCGTTGAAGGGGACAAATGCAGCGGCAAACAGCCGACCAACCTGGCTCAGCATCACGGAGTTCACCGACGGCGCCCCTTGTAAGAACATGACAATGGCGCCCTGTTCGAGTGTACTCTCCAGGATGTGGTTCCTTGCCGGCGTACTGCGCCATTTTTGTAGATCGCCGACGATCAATACGACACTCCCGTACCCAATGCGTCTCCATGCCAACGTCGTGAGGGGCAACAGAAACGAGTACGTGAACGAGTCGCCGTCCCAGTTGGACGAGAAGACAGCGTATCGCTTATGCGACTGGTTCCCTGCCAACACCACGAGGCACGGTGTAGACAATATAACGTCGTAACCCTTCCGATTTGGTGCCTCATCTTGGGACGATTGCAGTGCTGACGGCGACATGGCGAGGAGTTTCTCAGTTGCAATTTTCTGAAGCTCAAAGATTGTTTTTGGGATGTATCGGCGATATGTGAGTACAGCGACTACAGCGACTACGAATATGAAAAATACGGTAAATCCACACATTTTCCTCAAGCCCAAACCATGCACGATCCTGGGCGGCGACACCATGTTCGGTTGTGAAGTGATGTCCTGGAAAACATTAAAACAATACATGATTATAATTAATGAGAATTCCATAATATACATATGTAATATATATATATATATATATATATATATATATATATATATATATATATATTATTAGAGTGGCCATATTTTACATAATGACACAAACAAATGTCAAAACATCAACCACGCATACGGACTAGAAAGATAAGGTTGGGTGAGAAAAAACTATGTGAAAATGTCAGAGAAATCCATTCAGAGTAAAAGACCCATCAACGCACTCAAAGTGCCTTATAGTGACACATTTATGAGCCTATAAATGTTATATCCTATGAAAATGTTGGTTGATTTTTTACTCATCATGTCCTAAAACAAATTCATGTTGACTGGCAAAACGGCAACTATGAGCAACTCTGGTAATTTGCATCAATCTTGTCTTCTTCTTGATGAACAGTGTGAAGCGGGCAGACTCCATGGATGTCCCCGGTGGCTAACCATGCAGTACGATAAAACATTGTCCCCTTCTCCATCGGATCCGCCTGTGTCGCGCCCACCTCCTCCAGTGCATCATCCTGGGAAGAGTTCAGTGAGCAAATTGTTTATAGCGCATTGATCTTGGCTTTGGCGTATGGACATGAGGTCGTGTTGCAATTGTCGAGGGCGTGCATGCCATGCTACTGCAGACACTATGGCCCATCATTGTCATATCCCACCGCTCCGTCTACACCTTGTGCTCCATCTCCTCCCGATACATCTAATATACCAGTATAATAAAACACGTTTGTGGCTTCGCTAAGTACACAAATCATGTTTTAGCTAGAGTTCGCCGTATTAAGGAGGTAGAAGATCGTGTTGATCTCATTTACAAAATCAATGAGGTAGAAGATCGCGGTGAACTAATTACCAAAATGTTCCAGCGTGTCGAGCATCTATCGCCAATATCTGTCCTGCATTGAACGTAAACACCCTTGCGCCAAATTCCGTTTATTGTTTTCATGATATATTTGTGTATATGATTCTTTTACCAGAAATATTCTGCCCGGAAATTTCAAATGTTCGTCATGGTGTGCAATAAATATTTTTCACTAAAATGTACATATTGAGTTAATTTTTATTAGGGGTGATACTTATCTGCTTGTTACGTCTGAGTAATAATTTTAATAAAATAGGTTCATTCCTTGTAACATATCGACAATGACTTTCACACATAATTAATTAATGCACGAAATTCCCTCAAAGAGAAATAAGAATGCCAATGTTGTTAACGATACTTGTACTATACACTATTTATAACAGTGTGACTAAGTGTTTCATATAATTTAAATTATGTGTGAATACTCTTTTCTCATGAATAAATGTGTAAAATATTGCAAGATTATCCATTTATATTCAAGAATAAACTAAAATATAATTTCATAGAAGTGTCTATGTATTGTTCACCGATAGGTCAACTTTGACCTTTACCTGACTTTCAGCATCGGATCTTTACTATGAACTGAACATTTACATCATAAATTGGTTCTACATACTCAAATACCCCTAAAATGTGGTATTACACATACTTCTAAGACAAGTGGTTCTAAAGTATTTTGTTAAGATCTGACCAGACGCCATCTTGGATTTATGCAAATTATCAGAGTTGCCCAAAGTTGCCGTTTGAGTAGTCAATATGAATTTGTTCTAGGACCTGATGAGTCCAAATCAACCAAAACGTTCATAGGATAGATCATTCGTAGGTCCAGTATTGACTACATGTGACAAATGGACAAGTTCTTAAATGTATCACTATGCGATAAACTATTGAGAGGTCTTTTCTTCTCAATGGTTTTCTATGAAATTTCAACACAGTCTTTTTCGCACCCAACCTAATCTTTTTAGCCCGTATGCGTGGTTGATTTCAATTTGTTGGCCTCCCTTGATATATATATATATATATATATATATATATATATATATATATATATATTGAATAATATTAACATTACCTGCTTAACATACCGTATCATATGTATATTATATTGTGATGTTAAAAAGGCACAGCATCCCTTCCACATGTGCAGTAATTTCGAGTGTTACCCTTATTCACGCCATGTCGTAAATAAAGTCGCGGCGGAAATGAACAACACAGTGTGAGATATTATGACTATTAATATGCAAGAACCTGGCTTACTCAAGCAGTGGCGAAGACAGAGGGGGGCGATGCCCCCATCCGCGAAAAATTAGGAGGGTGTGGCACTAAGGACAAATAACTGGCTGCACGATTCAGTATGTCACAAAGTACCGAGAGTAAAAGGATGCCTGTATAACATCTTCCTTCCTAGTCGTATTCTTTGGCAAATATGTAGCCTAAGATCACATTTGCGTTTTACATGTTTCCTCATTTCTTATCGAATTTAAATAGATAGACCTGTTATCGATAATTTCACGGCATATCTATCCTCCACTGGTAGGCGTGCCCAAGAAAATTCGTGAAATTCTAATACACACAAACTACGTTTAAACCTGACACCTTTTCATTCCTGCTAGAATCACATAGTGATCTATCGTTTTGACATCACCAATCTAAATGATACATGTAACAAAATATGCAGACAAACACCGACTGTTATCTGCCATATTCTACAACTGTGATACCACGCTGCACAAAAACAAAATTTCTAGTCACCCCGCACTACATATGTCCTCACAGAAATTCAGACAACCTGCATAATGCAATTTCTTTAGGGTAGTCTTTTGGGTAATGGCGGACGAGCACGTTATTGTGGTCTTACATCATATTGGTCAGCAATCAAATAGGATTACGTTGCCCAAAGTGGAGAATTCGTCCTCTTCGAGCTCCTTGCAGTCCAAGAGGTGATATGGCAAGACAATGTGTTTATCAATCTCACTGTGCGCGATGACTAATGGCTAATTAGGATTCAAAATAATAGTTGCCTAAGTAGACTAAGGTCAAATTGCATGTTGCTGTTTCTTCTCCTAGTGGCATCCTTGTCTTCAGCGGTGAGGTGAGTAACCGTACCAGGCTTCTAAAAATCTCACACGTTGCTGTCAAGATCATTGGGTTACCTACAGCAATGCTGTCGGAAATGATCGACCATGCAATCTTGAAGAAAGCTCGTGCTGTCGCTGCTGAGTCTGATCACCCGCTCTTTACATACTTTTACGTTCTTCCGTCTCGAAGGTGATATTTTTGCATGAAATGCAAAACGGCTCGCTACAGCAGGAGTTTTGTGCTTGTGGCAGTTAGAATGTTAAACACGTGATATTGATGCTACGGGTTTGCTTTTGTTGTGGTTACATTGTCATAGTCTCTAAGCCATACGTGTAACACACGAGGCGAGCCTCTTTTCCATTAAGTTTGCGTAATATGCGTCTATCTCCCATCACCTCTTCGACTTTCCATGCGTTTGCCCCTGTGTAATCCTCATTATAACAAAAGCAATTGATCTAGTTGATCTTGCACTGGGTAATTGGAATTTCCTATCGTGAATTTATAAATTGTAATAGCTAGCAACTTCCATATTGTGAAGTTACTGGTTGAACGCCAGCGCCTCATCATTCATGTTAAGGTAGGAATGCTTACTTATTGTTTCATCAGAGTAAATGACTATATGTTGGTATATTTTGTTGTTGTCTGTATGTTAGGGATGTAGCATGACGAATAGGTGGCTGGCTATAGGCGGATTTTATATAGGGGTGCTACGGGTTCGTATCTCGTTAATATTGTGGGTTTTCCTTATTTTACTTTGACGCCTTCTGTGAATATTTGCTTGACTGCCAGCTACATTGATCAGACACTTGGTTGTCATGTCGCGGTATTTATTGTAAACGAGTGATTATCAATATATATATATATATATATATATATATATATATATATACATATATATATATATACATATATATATATATATATATATATATATATATATATATATATATGTATATATATATAATTTATATATGATTTATATATATAATTTATATATGATTTATATATATATACATATATAATATATATTATATATAAAATATATGTATATGTAATGTATATGTATAATTTATGTATGATATATATATATGATGTATATATATATATATATATATATATATATATATATATATATATACATATTTACAGAGTTTGTTTGGATGTCGGATAGCCCCCATCCAATGCAAAACCTACTGTACTCACGGAAATGTCGTGTCATGCCATAAATCGAGTCACTGAAATGTTGTTTTGGAGACGCCATTAATGTTCTGCTGGTTTCATTTCGAGGTTCTGCAACGTCACTATCGAAATTATGCACGTAACCTCCAGAAAGTGTTGCCTGTCACCAATACAGGTTTCTTTCTATAAGTATATATATATATATATATATATATATATATATATATATATATATAAAATAGTATATATATATATAATGTATATATATATATATATATATATATAAAATGTATGTATGTATATATATATATATATATATATATATATATATAATGGAATCAGAACAGCATTGGAAATTGTATTTGAAACTTGCAATGTCTATCCAAATCTTGGAGCCATGAACAATATTGCCGAAATCTTTGCCAGGTGTATTTACTGGTGTAAATTTACCACACGTAACGGAATAGGTCTATGCCGTTTTGCATAGAAACCGGATAAATTCTTTATAAAAAAAAGTATCAATATTCTAAACAACTAACGTTATCAATAAAATGCAACAGTTTGTTGCAAAACTTGCTGTAACAAATAAAATACTTATCGTTTTTGTTAACGAACAAGATACGCTATGGCATCCGATGCTTTTACACTCATTGTCATAGCTGCTATAAATTGCAGTGTACTATGATAAAACGCACGGCACCGCTAAATTGACTACAGGGTGCCATGCCATAATGTTACTGTTGTCTGGGTGTGCGTGCGCGTGTTTGTACGCTTGAACCGAAACTTGATTAAACAGTAACTAAATAAAGGTAAATTCTTACATAGCGCAATAACCAATCATCAGGATTGCTCACAACGTAACACTTTACTGCCTGGCAGACTTGTTCAATCAATCACCATCTCAGCTTCTCTGAAAGTTATCCAGCAACGCTGCAATTAATGCGCGAAGGTTATTTGTACACGCATATCTATCACTATCTATAACCAGGTACTCATTCAGACAGCTGAGTGAACTGGACCGATGTAAAGTTGAAATACTTGCCCAAGGTTCTACATAGCAGTACAGGATTCAAACCCGGGTTCCCTTAGTTGAAAGTGCGAAGCTTTGACCACTTTGCCTCACAAAATATATCCAACTGTAATTGAATAGACATATGTCCTGTCCAATACTATGACGTATGACAAATGGCATGGCTGAAATAATCCGCAAATAGGTGTCAGGCTTAAGTAGTGGGGTTAGGCTGAAGTATCTTTGCCATGGTAAACATTGCACATCGTCGATTTGTGCGCCGTTGAATTCATGGCCTGTCAAATGCAAAAATGATAACTTGATGGGACTATATTTTGTATATGTCGATCACTGGACTGATACGTAAAGTACTGTTAATCTTCAAGGTGCCAAACCCACATTGGTTTTAATGCTTACCCTGCCGTGTAGGTCTGTACACATTCCGGAGTTAAGAATGTCTGAATATTGATATGAGTAGAGCTTTAAAATTCCCCAAGGTGGAATTTTTAAAACAACGCTTAGCTGGGGAGGGTTATTTTTCAAAATGGCTACCAAATTCATTTTTTTCGTATCTTACTAACTGTGTTATATAGATAAATAACTATGACATGTAGGTGTGTGCTTTGCGTATCTGTATGTGAGTCTATGTGTCTGCGTGTCTGCGTGTCTGCGTGTCTGCGTGTCTGCGTGTCTGCGTGTCTGCGTGTCTGCGTGTCTGCGTGTCTGCGTGTCTGCGTGTCTGCGTGTCTGCGTGTCTGCGTGTCTGCGTGTCTGCGTGTCTGCGTGTCTGCGTGTCTGCGTGTCTGCGTTCTGCGTGTCTGCGTGTCTGCGTGTCTGCGTGTCTGCGTGTCTGCGTGTCTGCGTGTCTGCGTGTCTGCGTGTCTGCGTGTCTGCGTGTCTGCGTGTCTGCGTGTCTGCGTGTCTGCGTGTCTGCGTGTCTGCGTGTCTGCGTGTCTGGTGCTGGTGTCTGCGTGTCTGCGTGTCTGCGTGTGCGTGTCTGTGTCTGCGTGTCTGCGTGTCTGCGTGTCTGCGTGTCTGCGTGTCTGCGTGTCTGCGTGTCTGCGTCTGCGTCTGCGTGTCTGCGGTCTGCGTGTCTGCGTCTGCGTCTGCGTGTCTGCGTGTCTGCGTGTCTGCGTGTCTGCGTGTCTGCGTGTCTGCGTGTCGTGTCGCGTGTCTGCGTGTCTGCGTGTCTGCGTGTCTGCTGTCTGTGTCTGCGTGTCTGCGTGTCTGCGTGTCTGCGTGTCTGCGTGTCTGCGTGTCTGCGTGTCTGCGTGTCTGCGTGTCTGCGTGTCTGCGTGTCTGCGTGTCTGCGTGTCTGCGTGTCTGCGTGTCTGCGTGTCTGCGTGTCTGCGTGTCTGCGTGTCTGCGTGTCTGCGTGTCTGCTGTGTCTGCGTGTCTGCGTGTCTGCGTGTCTGCGTGTCTGCGTGTCTGCGTGTCTGCGTGTCTGCGTGTCTGCGTGTCTGCGTGTCTGCGTGCGTCTGCGTGTCTGCGTGTCTGCGTGTCTGCGTGTCTGCGTGTCTGCGTGTCTGCGTGTCTGCGTGTCTGCGTGTCTGCGTGTCTGCGTGTCTGCGTGTCTGCGTGTCTGCGTGTCTGCGTGTCTGCGTGTCTGCGTGTCTGCGTGTCTGCGTGTCTGCGTGTCTGCGTGTCTGCGTGTCTGCGTGTCTGCGTGTCTGCGTGTCTGCGTGTCTGCGTGTCTGCGTGTCTGCGTGTCTGCGTGTCTGCGTGTCTGCGTGTCTGCGTGTCTGCGTGTCTGCGTGTCTGCGTGTCTGCGTGTCTGCGTGTCTGCGTGTCTGCGTGTCTGCGTGTCTGCGTGTCTGCGTGTCTGCGTGTCTGCGGTCTGCGGTCTGCGCGTCTGCGCGTCTGCGCGTCTGCGCGTCTGCGCGTCTGCGCGTCTGCGCGTCTGCGCGTCTGCGCGTCTGCGCGTCTGCGCGTCTGCGCGTCTGCGCGTCTGCGCGTCTGCGCGTCTGCGCGTCTGCGCGTCTGCGCGTCTGCGCGTCTGCGCGTCTGCGCGTCTGCGCGTCTGCGCGTCTGCGCGTCTGCGCGTCTGCGCGTCTGCGTGTCTGCGTGTCTGCGTGTCTGCGTGTCTGGTGTCTCGCGTGTCTGCGTGTCTGCGTGTCTGCGTGTCTGCGTGTCTGCGTGTCTGCGTGTCTGCGTGTCTGCGTGTCTGCGTGTCTGCGTGTCTGCGTGTCTCCGTGTCTCCGTGTCTCCGTGTCTCCGTGTCTCCGTGTCTCCGTGTCTCCGTGTCTCCGTGTCTCCGTGTCTCCGTGTGTTTGTGTGTTTGTGTGTTTGTGTGTTTGTGTGTTGTGTGTTGTGTCTGTGTGTGTGTGTGTGTGTCTGTGTGTCTGTGTCTGTGTGTCTGTGTCTGTGTGTCTGTGTGTCTGTGTGTCTGTGTGTCTGTGTGTCTGTGTGTCTGTGTGTCTGTGTGTCTGTGTCTGTGTGTCTGTGTGTCTGTGTGTCTGTGTCTGTGTGTCTGTGTGTCTGTGTGTCTGTGTGTCTGTGTGTCTGTGTGTCTGTGTGTCTGTGTGTCTGTGTGTCTGTGTGTCTGTGTGTCTGTGTGTCTGTGTGTCTGTGTGTCTGTGTGTCTGTGTGTCTGTGTGTCTGTGTGTCTGTGTGTCTGTGTGTCTGTGTGTCTGTGTGTCTGTGTGTCTGTGTGTCTGTGTGTGTGTGTATGTGTGTGTGTCTGTGTGTCTGTGTGTCTGTGTGTCTGTGTGTCTGTGTGTCTGTGTGTCTGTGTGTCTGTGTGTCTGTGTGTCTGTGTGTCTCTGTGTGTGTGTATGTGTGTGTGTCTGTGTGTCTGTGTGTCTGTGTGTCTGTGTGTCTGTGTGTCTGTGTGTCTGTGTGTCTGCGTGTCTGCGTGTCTGCGTGTCTGCGTGTCTGCGTGTCTGCGTGTCTGCGTGTCTGCGTGTCTGCGTGTCTCCGTGTGTGCGTGTGTTTGTGTGTTTGTGTGGTTGTGTGTTTGTGTGTTTATGTGTCTGTGTGTGTGTGTGTGTGTGTGTGTGTTTTGTGTCTGTGTGTCTGTGTGTCTGTGTGTCTGTGTGTCTGTGTGTCTGTGTGTCTGTGTGTCTGTGTGTCTGTGTGTCTGTGTGTCTGTGTGTCTGTGTGTCTGTGTGTCTGTGTGTCTGTGTGTCTGTGTGTCTGTGTGTCTGTGTGTCTGTGTGTCTCTGTGTGTGTGTATGTGTGTGTGTCTGTGTGTCTGTGTGTCTGTGTGTCTGTGTGTCTGTGTGTCTGTGTGTCTGTGTGTCTGTGTGTCTGTGTGTCTGTGTGTCTGTGTGTCTGCGTGTCTGCGTGTCTGCGTGTCTGCGTGTCTGCGTGTCTCCGTGTCTGCGTGTCTGCGTGTCTCCGTGTGTGCGTGTGTTTGTGTGTTTGTGTGTTTGTGTGTTTGTGTGTTTGTGTGTTTATGTGTCTGTGTGTGTGTGTGTGTGTGTGTGTGTGTGTGTGTGTGTGTGTGTGTCTGTGTGTCTGTGTGTCTGTGTGTCTGTGTGTCTGTGTGTCTGTGTGTCTGTGTGTCTGTGTGTCTGTGTGTCTGTGTGTCTGTGTGTCTGTGTGTCTGTGTGTCTGTGTGTCTGTGTGTCTGTGTGTCTGTGTGTCTGTGTGTCTGTGTGTCTGTGTGTCTGTGTGTCTTTTGTGTGTGTGTGTGTGTGTGTGTGTGTGTGTGTGTGTGTGTGTGTGTGGTGTGTGTGTGTGTGTCTGTGTGTGTGTGTATGTATGTGTGTGTGTGTGTGTGTGTGTGTGTGTGTGTGTGTGTGTGTGTGTGTGTGTGTGTGTGTGTGTGTGTGTGTGTGTGTGTGTGTGTGTGTGTGTGTGTGTGTGTGTGTGTGTGTGTGTGTGTGTGTGTGTGTGTGTGTGTGTGTGTGGTGTGTGTGTGTGTGTCTAACATTAAGGTAAGCTCCAGTCTGTGCCGTTGCATTTGTACTGTTTTCATAGTTATTAATGACGGTCCTCGTGTGACGTGCCGTGTGCAAGATTCATGTGAAACATAGTTTCTTCTGAGATGAAACGTTACGCAAAACATCAACGGAAGACAAGGCAATATAGAAACATACGCTCGCGCACGCACACAACTTCGTAGCGGCTGTCGTCGCCATTCGATGCGAGGTATGTCGTACATAAGTCAGACACTGTGCAGTCACTCATATCCAATTCGATCCGGCTGCTCCTATAGATATAGTCCTATATATATATATATATATATATATATATATATATATATATATATATATATATATTCAAACATCAAATCATTTAAATCACTTCATTAAAAGACAAAATTAATAAAATGTATTTTAACATTATAATATTTACACATATGCAATAATGTGTAGATAAATAACAAGACAAAATTTAACGAACTTTAACAAGATTGCCACCTAGAGATTCAACTCTAGATGGCAGGTGGACTATGAAGCACTTTGGCTTATCGAGAGTCCAACCTATCTATCTCAGTATACCCCGCCCTTCTTAGGTATATGTCGATTTTATTTTTAAATATATTAACACTACTAGGACATACACAATCAGCTGATAATATGTTCCATTCATTTAATGTTCTTTGTGAAAATGAAAATGTTGTAATATCTAGTCTACACTGCTTCTTTGCTATTGTAATTCCATGTCCTCTAGTCTTTCTCTCTTCCTTACCCGAGAAAAAATATTCGGTCAATATTTTCATACCCATTCAATATTTTAAACACCTCAATTTGATCTCCTCTCTATCTTCTGGTTTCTAGTGTTGTTAAACCACATTCTAATATTCCTGAGTTTTTGTGTCATTTTGGTTGCTCTCCTTTGTACTCTTCTAGCATATCAATATCCTTCTTGCAATATGGCCTAACTAACGTATGAGTTGAGCATTAAAGGTTCAAAGAACATAAAATGTCAGCATTATTCCGCTTTGAAAATATGCGTCTGTAGAGTCCGTTTGAACATTTATAGGGTTCCAGTACACGTTATATGAATCGGCAGCGAATTCCATAGTCAAGATTTAATCACGTTGAAGGAACGATCACCAAAAGTAACAAGCTTTGTTCGCGGCACTTCTAGCAGATATTGCAGCGCCGAGCGTGTACGCCATGCAGAGCATTGTCTCTTCAGCATGTCCTCCAGATACACAGGTGCAGTGCCGGTCAGACATCAATACACATGCATAAGAATCTTGAATTCAGTTCGACATTTCACAGGTACCCAGTGCAGCTCCTTCAGGATCGGTGATATGTGATCATGACGAGGTGTGAAGGTGGTCATTCTTGCTGTTATGTTTTGAATGCGTTGCAGTTTATTCAGAAGTTGCTGTCGGTGTCATTCCACGTGAAATATGTGGCGGAGTGGCGGAGTGGCGGAGTGGCGAAGTGACAACAAGCACCAGGGTTCAAAGGTGACAGGATTTACTGTTGTCTGTGTTCTACATCGCCACCTTCCTGGTGATTTATAATGTATCCTCTCGATAATATCTCATAGTGTTGCCCTGAGTCAAGTAACAACAGTTGTAACACAGAGCTGTGTTCAGGTGGCACATACACATCTCATAAATATGACTTCGTGTGATCTGGCCACACGATAGTACCTCTTCTTGCGATGTGACGCATGTGACAAGAATATTAATAAAGCAATATCATAATCATTGCTGTATGGACCACATTATATTATACTATATTATTTTCTGACATTACTAAAAGATACATATAATGATGTCAATCTGCCTTGTTGACTACGTCTTTCGTAGGATTAAACCATAAGAACAGTGGCTGAAGTCCTTAAAGGGGACGTTGTCTGACAGTTAGCAGCAGGGGAGTGACAGACGATGGGAATGTGCCTTAGAAACTCACCCGTGTCGCTTTCCCCTCGCAGGACTCTCTGGATTGCAATCGTGCTGTTCGCCACGTCCATATACGTCTACCAATGTCAAAATCAGGTGCGACTGTACTTGAGCCATACTGTCAGCTGGACGATGTCGATGTCACGACACGAGCCTCTCTACTTTCCGGCTGTCACCATGTGCAACCAAAACGCCTTCAGGTGTCGTATATCGCTGTAGAAATGTTGTCGTCTAGTTACAAGTATTATTTTATATATCTTTACGTCCGCAAGCACGCTATGGCAAATTAAAACGTACAGTAAATGAATTGTCGAATTTGCTTAATACAATGTCACGAAAATACTGATGTCCTGTTGTTACGTAGCCTTTATACAAAGCAACCCTGGAAAGAATAATTGCCGGTTACTACGAGAGTAACTATTTAGAGTGACATTGGTTGCCATAATATGAACGATTGTAAATAAATAAGTCGGTTATTCACCAACATATAATACATTTCTCAAAATATACATAAACAAAAATACACTTTCATTTTATATGCATGACGTACCTCGACATTTGGAGTGACTCGTTATCATTTTTATAATTCGTGCTTTCGCTTGTAAGAGAAGCATATTTAGTTTGCCATGTGAATAGGCCGCGCAAGTCATTCTGTTTATCTCTCCTGTTTGGGTCAAACTTAACGACAACACATAACTGATTCCCAACTCGTTGTCTGTAAGCGTATTCAAAGTCAAAATTACTGTAATACGGAAACATTTTGAAAATTAATAACTTATCTGCATGATAGTTTTGACCTTTTATATGAGGTTTGTTGGGGGAATACATATAAAACATACAAGGGAGGTTGCTGCAGCTACGCCCATGTGCGAAAGAGTTCATAGCTCGTTCGAGTCGTCTGGGACCGGATCATCGTCTTCTTCTTCTTCGCCTTTTCCCACTAGGTGGGGTCAGCGGCCAGAATTCTTGATTTCCAGAATGTTCTGTCCTGGGCATCCTCCGGGGTGATCCGCAGTTTTCTGGATGTCCTTTCGGACGCAATCCATCCATCTTCCTCTTGGTCGGTCTCCCTCTTGGTCTTCCTCTTGGTCTTTTTCCTGGCACCATCATATCAACAATTGCTCTCACTTCGTTGTTTTCTTCCATTCTCTGCATGTGTCCATACCAGCGTAGTCTCATTTTTCTGACTTTCTCTTGTATGCTATTCACTCCTAGCTCCTTTCTGATGTCCACACGTTTTACTTTGTCTCTCAGTGGTACACCTTTAATTCTTCTCAACATCCTCATCTCAGTTTTCTCGAAAATCTGTTCCTCCTTCTTTAATTTTCTTGGCATTTTCTTGTCTCTGATAACTCCGGATAGGTATCTCCACTTGTCCCACGCTGCACTAACCCTTGTTCTTACTGTGTCCTCTGATCCTCCTTTTTCACTGATGGCGACACCTAAATATTTGAATATATTCACCTGTCTGAGGCTCGTGACGTGGCTGTCTTTGAAGTTTGCTTTTGTTTCTCTCCTGCTACTGACGAACGAAAATAATAAAATTGCGTAAAACGATATGGCGACAGAAGAGACATGTGAGTCCTGAAACTATTATCATCACAACATTCCCCGTACCAATAATGACGGGTCTGTTTGGCACACGCACGCTGAGCCAATCACAGCACTTGTTACAGAATTGTGGCTACTGCAGAAAGCGGCTCGTACCTTTGGTTAGACGATATGTACCGTCGATCGGACATCTCCACGTTTAACTACACGAAGTGGGACGTCGGCAACACGTCCATGCGTGATGTCTTCCCTCAACATGCACACCTCAAAGAAGACATGATTATGTCGTAGGTTGTTTTATTTTATTTGTAATTGTTGTTAAAAATATCGACAGGTGCAGATATTAAACATAGCACTGTGTTGATGACAGCAAAATAAACCTTACTTCTCTTTTACTTACATCCTTTGAAACCATACAGTCGACTTAGAAATATTCAAGGTCGCCTCATACGTTTACATAATACAAGTTGTGATATCGTAGTATGATTTGTTATGTGTCTTTTTGTCCCGATTCTCTCCGTCTGTGTATTGTCGTCGTCAGTTGTCGGTGGAAGGGGACGCCGTGCAGTCACAAAGACTTCGAGTTGACCATCACAGACGCTGGAGTGTGTTACACGTTCAACTCCAAAATCAACGCTAATTCTACAATCAAAGCAACCGGTAAGATCGGAGTTGATTAAGACTTTTTTAATTGTGTTTTACAATTACAAGTTCACACCTCACTCATAATCGGATGTGAATGGTTGTTTCAAGCTTGCTATGTCTATTTATAGTTATACCTTTATCAGTTTGACATTTCAAATCGAGGCTCATTTCGATAGTTTATTTGGACAGTTGACCCATTCTGTAGGATAATTAGGTGAATGTTTGGCTGTAAAGATATGGCAACATATCCGACCGCAGACGAAAAGACCGGCAGACATATATGACCCGAAGAAAGAGATGCATAATACCACAGTTCGTCAAAAGTCAGAATCGTTTTATGAACATTCTTATTACTACTTTTGTACGAAACGAGTGCTTCAGTCACACATGCAATATAAAAAACGGTTCATTATTCCACTAGTTTCATTACTTTACACCAAGAATACACTCAACTGTGTAGTTATCTAATATGTGTCATTACCTGCTATACTTCAGAATACCTCGTTGTTTCGTAGGAGTCAAACACGGACTACAACTGGTGGTGAACGTGGAACAGTACGAGTACATGGAGGGTCCACACAGCGCGGTCGGACTGAAGCTTCTTCTGCACCGTCAAGGCGACGTGCCACTGGTGAACGACTTTGGCGATAACGTTCCAACAGGAATGCACACTTTTGTTGCACTAAGCGTCTCGAAGGTAAGTGCCATCATTTCGGGATTTCAACTGAGAACATTTATGCCGAATATATTTACGCCGAAATGTTACTGTAAATGTCAATGCATTTAATTATTTGGTGTCAATCTTCGTTTGAATTCCAACATTGCAGGAAACACACCTACCCCCTCCACACGACGAGTGTGACGCAAGTCGAAAGTTGCGCTACTACGATCAGTACACGCAGGCGGCCTGCTACAGAGAATGCATCACTGACTTAGTTGTCGCCACTTGTCACTGCAGAGATCACTACATGCCTCCTTTCGATACAGGTGAGCACTTAGCAATAATAGTTGCTAGTAAGCTTTTTCACATAATTCACCAGGATTGTATCAAAAATCGCCAAAAAAATTCATTTGAATCAGTGTTGACAATTCACTCTTTACACGATAGGGTATGTGTAATTCATTTCTCTTTTTATAATAACTATTTTATGTTTTAAATGCGTTCATTTAATTGTCTGATAACTATTACTAAATATCGGTGTCATTTATAAACGTACATCAATAAACGTGCGTATCCATAAAGGTTCCCTGGCCTATCAATAACATTGTTTCCAACAAATTTGGCACTGTATAAGATACCTTATTGTTATTATTATTTCAGCTAAATTCGTTGATATCTATATTTATTTTAGTTTATTTGTTTATTTCATCATCATCATCATCATCATCATCATCATCATCATCATCATCATCATCATCATCATCATCATCATCATCATCATCATCGGGGTGCGGAAAAACTTGGTCAGAGACAACGGAGGAAGGGTTTACGTTCCAATGTTTAGGGTGTTGGAAAGTGGACTGTCTGACAGCAGAGTTAGCTAGGCTAACGGATATTGTGAAGGGGATGCAGAGTGGAGGGAGGGTGATTGCAAGGACAACAAATGGAGAAAGAACAACAGGAAACATGACATGCAGGAAGGTGACAGGGGAGAAAGTGACAATAGAGAAGGAGGGAGGGACAAGGGGACAGGAGATGAGAGAAGTAGATGCGACAGGAGGTAAGACGAATGGAAGAAAGGAAATGAGAGGTGATGTGACCAAACGGAAGTCAATAACAAGGACGATGACAGGAAGAAAAGAGACCGGAAAGAAAGGAACAACAGAGAAAGCGGCAGGGGGAAAAGTCAGCAACCAGGGAGATGCAAAACGGAGGAGCTACTCTGAAGCAGTGATCGAGGGGGCATTGAGAACAGAAAGGGTATTTATGGGAGACTCCATTTTGCGAAAAACAGACAGGACATTAAGCAAAGGAGAAGACGTTGTTGTTTGTCTTCCGGGGGCTAGGATAGAGCATGTGACTGAACGGGTAGAGAACGTATTGGGGCATGGCCAAGGGGGGTCTATATTAGTACACGTAGGGACGAACAATGCAGACAGGGATGGAACAACCAGGATAGTAAAGAGATACAGAGAGTTGGTAGAGACACTGAAGAAGACGAGAGTTGAGCAGATCATACTCTCGGGAATCTTGCCAGTGATGGGGGAAGGGGAACAACATTTAGAAATTGCAAGAGGATGGCAATTAACGGACTATTAGAGCAGATGTGTGAAGAAGAAGGAGTTGGATTTGTAGATTTCTGGGGATATTTTGTTGGTAAAGAAGATATGTTTATGAGAGATGGCCTCCATCTAAGCGGAAAGGGCGCAGCAGTGTTCTCCGAGAACCTTCTTCGATCGATGAATAATGGAACAGGTTGCAACTTTTTAAACTAGTTTCGCAGGGGGGATACACAGAGAAGCCAAATACTAGAGGCATAGATAAAGATAGCAAAAAGAAAATCAGCAAAAACAGCCTGGAAAGCCCTACAGAATTTGGTTATAAATGTGTTTGTTTAAATGCAAAGGGGTAGTAAACAAAAGAAATGACTAAACAAA
>JAODUO010001738.1:0-62371 GCA_025642075.2 Ridgeia piscesae
ACTGTGTATTCTAGCTGTAAACTGGGTGGATAGTGACTGTGTATTCTAGCTGTAAACTGGGGGGATAGTGAAAGTGTATTTTAGCTGTACACTCGAGATATAATTACTGTGTATTCTAGCTGTGTATTGGGGGTGTAATGACTGTATTCTAGCTGTAAACTGGGGGTACAGTGACTGTGTATTCTAGTTGAAAATTGGAGGTATAGTGACTGTGTATTCTAGCTATGTACTGGGGGTATAGTGACTGTGTATTCTAGTTGTAAACTGGGGTATAGTGACTGTGTATTCTAGCTATGTACTGGGTGTTTAGTGACTGTATTCTAGTTGTAAACTGGGGGTATAGTGACTGTGTCTTCTAGCTATATACTGGGGGTGTAGTGACTGTATTCTAGCTATGTACTGGGTGGTATAGTGACTGTATTCTAGCTAATGTAGACTGGGGGTATAGTGACTGTGTATTCTAGCTGTAAACTGGGGGTATAGTGACTGTGTATTCTAGCTAGTACTGGGGGTATAGTGACTGTGTATTCTAGCTATGTACTGGGGGTGTAATGACTGTGTATTCTAGTTGTAAACTGGAGGTATAGTGACTGTGTATTCTAGTTGTAAACTGGGGTATAGTGACTGTGTATTCTAGCTATGTACTGGGGGTTTAGTGACTGTATTCTAGTTGTAAACTGGGGATATAGTGACTGTGTCTTCTAGCTATGTACTGGGGGGTGTAGTGACTGTGTATTCTAGCTATGTACTGGGGGGTGTAGTGACTGTGTTCTAGCTATGTACTGGGGGCATAGTGACTGTATTCTAGCTGTAAAATGTGTATTCTAGCTGTAAACTGGAGTTAATGTGTTTTAAAATTTAATAATGTGTTACCTAAATTACAGACTGAATAATGAATTTTGCTGAAGCTAAAATATGCATAATAATTTATCTGTGATAATGGATTTCATGTAACACGAGTCACGCTGATTATCTAATATATTTGTCCGTTATTGAAAAATCACCAACGACATTTTTGGATACCCTATTTATTTGTGTTTTATACTAGGGTATTCATTGATTGATTGATTTATACTTTAAAAGAAACTTGCATCAAGTGATATTTTTTGTTTTTCGTTAGCTGTAACGCGAGTCATGCTATAATTAGATACATATATAAAAATCATACTATGTAATAAAATTTTCATTTGTTTATGTCGTTTAATACTTTATACCATTAAGTTCTTATATGCATAAGTTGAACTTTTTAAATTCATTATTATCAGAGATATGTCAAAATAGTGTTCATGGAGTGGTCAAAATATGTAACACAAGTCACATCGAAATGCCCAGCTGTGTACTGGGGGTGAAGTGACTGTGTATTCTAGCTGTGTACTGGGGGTACAGTGACTGTGTATTCTAGCTGTGTACTGGGGGTGCAGTGACTGTGTATTCTAGCTGTGTACTGGGGGTGAAGTGACTGTATTGTAGCTGTGTACTGGGGTGTAGTGAATGTATTCTAGCTGTGTATTAGTGGTGTAGTGTGACTGGGTTTTCTAGCTATGTACAGGATTTGTAGTGACTTTGTATTCTAGCTGTGTACTAAGGGTGAAGTGACTGTATCTTAGCTGTGTACTGAGTATGTTTGACTATATTCTAGCTGTGTACTGGGGAGTAATGTGACTGTATCTTAGGTGTGTACTGAGTATGTTTGACTGTACATTCTAGCTGTGTACTGGGGAGTAATGTAACTGTACTCTTGCTGCACACTGAGGGTGTAAGCTGTGTATTGTAGCTGTAAACTGGAGGAATAGTGACTGTGTATTCTACATGTAAACTGGGGGTATAGTGACTGTGTATTCTACCTGTAAACTGGGGGTATAGTGACTGTGTATTCTAGCTGTGTATTGGGGGTGTAGTGACTATATTCTAGTTGTAAACTGGCGGTATAGTGACTGTGTATTCTAGTTATGTACTAGGGGTGTAGTGACTGTGTATTCTAGCTGTAAACTGGGGGTATAGTGACTGTGTATTCTAGGGTTGTAAACTGAAGGTATAGTAACTGTGTATTCTAGCTATGTATTGGGGGTATAGTAACTGTGTATTCTAGCTATGTACTGGGTGTTTAGTGACTGTATTCTGGTTGTAAACTGGGGGTATAGTGACTGTCTTCTAGCTATGTACTGGGGGGTGTAGTGACTGTATTCTACCTATGTACTGGGGGGTGTAGTGACTTGTATTCTAGCTATGTCTGCGGGCATAGTGACTGTATTCTAGCTGTAAAATGTGTATTCTAGCTGTAAACTGAACATATAGTGACTGTGTATTCTAGCTATAAACTGGGGGTTTAGTGACTGTGTATTTTAGCTGTAAATTTAGGGTATAGTGAATGTGTATTCCAGCTGTGTATTGGGGGTATAGTGACTGGGTATTCTAGCTGTAAACTGAAGTTATAGTGACTGGGTATTCTAGCTGTAAACTGGGGGTATAGTGACTGTGTATTCTAGCTGTGTACTGGGGGTGTAGTGCCTGTATTCTAGCTGCATACTGGGGTGTAGTAACTGTGTTTTCTAGCTGTGTACAGGACTTGTAGTGACTGTGTATTCTAGCTATATACTGAGTGTGTTGTGTCTGTGTATTCTAGCTGTAAAATGGGGGGGAAGTGACTTTTATTTTTAGTTGTAAAATGAAGGGATGTTTTCTGTTAAATTTTAGCTTGTATTGGGGGAAATAATGTGACTGTATTCTTGGTGATACTGAGGGTTTTAAACTGGGGGATTGTAAGCCATAAACTGGGGGGTTTGTAAATTTTATTCTACCTTTTAAAATGGGGGGGTTTGTAAATTTTATTCTAGCTTTTCTGGGGGGGATTTTTGGGAAAAAATGTATTCTACCGTAAACTGGAAATATAGTGACTGTGTATTCTAACTTAAACTTGGGGGGTTTTGTGACTGTGTATTTTAGTTTTAAATTTTGGGGAAGTGAATGTGTATTCCAGCTTGTATTTGGGGGGGTTTGTGACTGGGTATTCTACTGTAAACTGGGGTTTTAATTTACTGGGTATTCTAGTTTTAAACTGGGGTAAGTGACTGTGTATTCAGCTTGTACTGGGGGTGTAGTGCCTTTTTTAAATTTTAGCTGAAACTGGGGGGAAGTAAATGTGTTTTCTAGTTGTAAAAAGGAGGGAGGGGACTGTGTATTCTAGCTATTACTGGGGTTGTGCTGTGTATTCTAGCTGTACTTAAGGGGGAAGTGACTGTTTTAGTTTGTACTGGGGGTTTTTTGACGTTAAATTTTAGCTTGTACTGGGGGTTGTGACTGTAATTTTTCTATTTCTGGGGTTAGGCTGTGTATTTAGGTTTTAAAAGGGGGATAGTAATTTTGTTTCTAGTTTTAAAATGGGGGTTTTGTGCCCGTGTTTTCTATTGTAAAAGGGGGATAATGACTGTGTATTCTAGCTGTAAACTGGGGGGATAGTGACTGTGTATTCTAGCTGTGTATTGGGGGTGTAATGACTGTGTTTTAGTTGTAAACTAGAGGTAGAGTGACTGTGTATTCTAGTTGTAAACTGGGGGTATAGTGACTGTGTCTTCTAGCTATTTACTGGGGGTGTAGCTACTTTGTATTCTAGCTGTGTACTGGGGGTAAAGTGACTGTATTCTAGCTATGTACTGGGGGGTATAGTGACTGTGTATTCTAGCTATGTACTTGGGGTGTAGTAACTGTGTATTCTAGCTATGTACTGGGGGATGTACTGGGGGCATAGTGACTTTATGCTACTTGTAAAATGTGTATTCTTGCTGTAACCTGGAGGATTGGGACTGTGTATTCTAGCTGTAAACTTTGGGAATAGTGGCTATGTATTTTACCAGTAAACTGGACATATAGTGACTGTGTATTCTAGCTATAAAGTTGAGGTGTAGTGAATTTGTATTCCAGCTGCGTATTGGGGTATAGTGACTGTATTCTAGCTGCGTACTGGAATGTAGTGACTGTGTTTTCTAGCTGTGTACATGACTTGTAGTAACTGTGTATTTTAGCAGAGTGTGTGTATTCTAGCTGTATACTAAGCTTGAAGTGACTGTATCTTAGCTGGGGAGTAATGTGAACTCTTGCTGCATACTGACGGTGTAGGCTGTGTATTCTAGCTGTAAACTGCAGGAATAGTGACTGTTTTCTAGCTGTAATCTGGGGGGATAGTGACTGTGTATTCTAGCTGTGTACTGGGGGTGTAGTGACTGTATTCTAGCTGTAAACTGAGGGTATAGTTACTGTGTATTGTAGTTGTAAACTGGATGTATAGTGACTGTGTATTCTAGCTATGTACTGGGGGTGTAGTGACTGTATTCTAGCTGTAAACTGAGGGTATAGTGACTGTGTATTCTAGTTGTAAACTGGAGGTATAATGACTGTGTATTCTAGTTGTAAACTGGGGGTATAGTGAATGTGTATTCTAGCTATGTACTGGGGGTAGAGTGACTGTGAATTGTAGCTATGTACTGGGGGTATAGTGACTGTGTATTCTAGCTATGTACTGGGGGTACAGTGAGTGTGTATTCTAGCTGTAAACTGGAGGTATAGTGACTGTGTATTATAGCTATATACTGGGGGTGTAGCGACTTTCTATTCTAGCTACGTACTGGGGGTATAATAGTTTCGCAGGGGGGATACACAGAGAAGCCAAATACTAGAGGCATAGATAAAGATAGCAAAAAGACATCAGCAAAGAACAGCCTGGAAAGCCCTACGGAATTTGGTTATAAATGTGTTTGTTTAAATGCAAGGAGCATAGTAAACAAAAGAAATGAACTAAACATTATGGTAGAAGATATTGACCCTCACATAATAGGTATAACTGAATCTTGGGCCACACCCGATATATCAGATGCCGAATTAGGAATGACAGGGTATGTAATGTTTAGGAAAGATAGATTAGGAAGAAGGGGAGGCGGAGTTATTTTATATATTAAAGAATCCATCCAAGCTGATGAAATAAAATTAGAAAAAGAAGCAGAATGTGAAGAAGCTATCTGGTGTAACATAGTTACAGGAAACTCAACATTAACTGTTGGGTTAGTGTATCGGAGTCCAAACATAAGCATGGAAGAGAATGAAAAAATACATAACGCTATCAAAGAAGTGAGTAAACAGGACTGTATTATTATGGGGGATTTTAACCATAGGAAAAAGTGGATTTTAAGAGTAGTAGATAGGACAAGAAATTTTTTAACATGTAGTAGAAGAAACAGGGGCCTTTTAACATGTATTGAAACAACACAGAAGGAATAGTTTGATAAAAATTTTGAATTCAAGATATGTGAGCCACTGGGGTGTAGTGATCACAACCAGATACATTTTATCATCAAAGTAAAAGGAGAACGGAATAGAAAAATAAGGTACAGGAATTTTTTTACAAAGGAAGATATAAGGACATGAGGGAATATTTAGCAAAGATAGACTGGAATAACACACTGAAGAATAAGACAGCAACAGAATGCTGGAATATCTTAAAGAGTGAAATTGACTGCGTCGTTGACAAATTTGTCCCCTTGAAAAAACAGGGGAAACGGTCAAAGAAGATACACTTATCGAAGGAAGCCATTAGAAAAATCAAGTACAAGCAAATGATGTGGAACACATATAGACATACCGGAAGTGAAGAAGACTATAGCATGTATAAAGAAGCACTTAATCAAGCTACAGCTGAAATTAGAAATTCAAAGAGAAGCTACGAACAAAAAATAGCTTTTAATATAAAACATGACAGCAAGAGTTTTTATGCGTATGTTCGAAGTAAACAGAAAGTTCAGGATAAGGTCGGTCCTCTAGAAGGTAGTGATGGAAACATAATAACAGAGGGATTCTTAATGGCAGAAAACCTAAATGAGTACTTTAGTTCGGTGTTTACCAGGGAAGATATTAGTATATTACCAGTACTTGAGACTAAGTTCGAAGGAGAGAGTTTGACTATTTAGGACAACTAATTGAAACCCCCAACAATGGTAGCTATGAAAATAAGAGATGTGAAGGATAATAAATCACCTGGAGTGGATGGGATTCCTCCCAAATTACTATTGAAATTGTAGAACAAATCAGCATACCGCTTGCAACAGTGTTCAATTTGTCATTAGAGGAGGAATAGTTCCGTTAGAATGGAAAGAAGCAAACATTATACCATTATTTAAAAAGGTTCGAGAAACAAGTCAGAGAACTATAGACCAGTGAGTTTAACAACGGTGATTTGCAAACTATAGGACTAATTAAGTAAAAATAAATTGATAAACCCATCTCAACAGGGGTTTTTTTAAAGAGGTCATGCTTAACAAATATGTTATGTTTTTTTGGGAAAATGTCACAAAGTGGCTAGATGAGGGATCACCAGTAGATATAATCTACTTAGATTTAAAAAAACCTTTGACAAAGTGCCACACCAAAGACTACTACTTAAACTAAAGGCCCATGGCATAGGGAAAAGGAATGATCAACTGGATAGAAAAATGGCTTATTGATAGAAGACAAAGAGTAGTTGTTGATGGGGAGGTTTCAAACTGGAAAGTGGTTTTGAGTGGAGTACTGCAGGGATCAGTACTGGGACCTATTTTATCTTAAATATATCAATGATTTGGATGATGACATAACAAGCAAGGTGTTGAAGTTTGCGGACGACACAAGTGTTTAGGAAAATTAAAAGTGATGCAGATAGACAGCATTTACAAGATGATCTTAATAAGTTGATAGAATGGTCTGAGAAGTGGCCCAAAAGCTGTTTAATTTTGGAAAGTGTAAGTGCCTTCACACAGGACATGGGAATGAAGATGCACAATATACAATGGGGGATACTGTACTAAATACTACCTTAAAGGAAAAGGACTTAGGGTTTTAAATATTAGTGCTGACATGAAGGTACCAGAGCAGTGTGGAATTGCAGCAGCGAAGGGAAACCCAAAATTTTTGGATTAATTGGCAAATATAGTTACAAAAGAAAAAATTTAAAAACCGTGGTATAAAAACCAATAGAAGGCCCCCATTTAGAAATTGAATACAACATTACCCCAATCCAAAAAGGGAATAAATATTCCTAAAAAAGTAAAAAACCCCAACCAAAAAAAATACCAAAATTTCAAATAAAGTTAGAAAACCGTTTTTAAAAGGGAAAGTGGTTTAACAAAACTCCCCCGAAACCAGAAATTTAAAGTCGATTAAAAGGTGTTTAAAATATTAAAAGGAAATGAAAAATTTTTGGACAGAAATTTTTTTTCCCCCAAGTAAAAGGGAAGAAAAGGGATTTAAAGGACATGGAGTTAAAATTACCAAAGAACAGTGTAACAGTATTAAAAAATTTAAAATTTTCCCCCAAAGAACAGAAAAGAATAAAAATTTTCACTAAAAGGGGGTCCAAGTGGGTTTAAATTTTTTTAAAATAAAATCACATATTCCCCCCAAGACGGGCGGGAAAAATACTTAAAAAAATAGAAAAAAGGTTGACCCCAAAAACCAAAAATGGTTCCAGTCCCCCTCCCCCAATCAAGTTGAATCCGGGCCCCCCCAATTAAATTTTGTTAAAAGTACTGTTTTTCCAGTTGTAAACCGGGGAAATTTAACAGCTGGAACCGGTATGCCCCCTGAAACCAGTTGAAACGTTTAAAAGTAACAGCTGAAACCCGGGGTATTAAAGTCCCCTGTACAAGAAACTCCCCCCCGTACAAACTGGAAAAAATTCACTTCCCCCGGGTGTTTTAAAATTAAAAAACTTCCTGTAACGGGGTAGTAACGTATTAAAAGGTAACGGGGGCAAAAAAGATTTATGTTTTCCTAGTTAAAATTTTTAAAAGGTAAAGTGAATGTCCCCCCCCCCCCGGAAAAGGGGAAAAAAGTACCCCCCAATTCCAAGCTGAATCCCGGGTTGTTTTGCCCCCGTACCGCTGAATCCCGGGTTTTAAGTCCCCTGTGTATTCCCTAATAAAGAGTCACTTTTTTTCACCCCAAAGTACACAGCTAGAATACACAGTCACTTCCCCCCAAGTACACCTAGAATACACAAAAAGTCACTGGCATCCGAAAGTAACAGTTAAAATTTCACAGTCATTTCACCCCAAGTCACAGCTAGAATACACGGCACTGCCCCCCAAAGTACACAGCTAGAATACCCGTCACTGCCCCCAAAATACACAGCTGGAATACACAGTCATTTCACCCCAAGTCACAGCTAGAATACATCACTCCCCAAAAAGTAAACAGCTAGAAAAAAGTCACTGCCCCAAAAAATACACAGCTAGAATACACAGCACTTCACCCCAAGACACAGTAGAAAAAGCCACTTCACCCCAAGTACAAAACTAGAATCCCACAGTCATTTCACCCCAAGTAAAATTAGAATACACATTCACTTCACCCCAAGTCACACTAGAATACAAAAGTCACTTCCCCCAAGTAAAAGCTAGAATACACAGTCACTTCACCCCAAGTAAACAGTTAGAATAACAGCACTTCACCCCAAGTACACAGAATTTACACAGTCATTTCACCCCAAGTACACAGCTAGAATACACAGTCACTTCACCCCAAGTACACAGTTAGAATACACAGTCACTTCACCCCAAGTACACAGCTAGAATAAACAGTCACTTCACCACAAGTACACAGCTAGAATACACAGTCATTTCACCCCAAGTGCACAGCTAGAATACACATTCACTTCACCCCAAGTACACAGCTAGAATACAGTCACTTCACCCCAAGTACATAGTTAGAATACACATTCACTTCACCCCAAGTACACAGCTAGAATACACAGTCACTTCACCCCAAGTACACATCTAGAATACACAGTCACTTCACCCCAAGTAAAATAGCCTTAGAAATACACATTTCCCCTTTCACCCCAAGTACACAGAGAATACAAAAAAGTAAAACTTTACCCCCCAAGTACACAGCTAGAATACACAGTCACTGCACCCCAAGTACACAGCTAGAATACACAGTCACTGCACTACAAGTACACAGCTAGAATACACAGTCACTGCACCCCAAGTACACAGCTAGAATACACAGTCACTGCACCCAAGTACACAGCTAGAATACACAGTCACTGCACCCCAATTACACAGCTGGAAACAGTCATTTCCCCCCAAAGTACACAGCAAAACAATTCCCCCAAAAAAAGTCACTTCACCCCAAGTACACAACTAGAATACACAGTCACTGCACCCCAAGTACACAACTAGAATACACATTCACTTCACCCCAAGTGCACATCTAGAATACACAGTAACTTCTCTCCAAGTACACAGCTAGAATACACAGTCACTTCACCCCAAGTACACAGCTAGAATACACAGTCACTTCACCCCAAGTACACAGCTAGAATACACAGTCATTTCACCCCAAGTACACAGCTAGAATACACAGTCACTGCACCCCAAGTACACAGCTAGAATACACAGTCACTGCACCCCAAGTACACAGCTAGAATACACAGTCTGACTTCACCCCAAGTACACAGCTAGAATACACAGTCACTTCACCCTCCAAGTACACAGCTAGAATACACATTATTTCACCCCAAGTACACAGCTAGAATACACAGTCACTTCACCCCAAGTACACGGCTAGAATACAGTCACATCACCCCATGTAAACAGCTAGAAGACAGTCACTGCACCCCAAGTACACAGCTAGAATACACAGTCACTGCACCCCAAGTACACAGCTAGAATACACAGTCACTGCACCCCAAGTACACAGCTAGAATACACAGTCACTGCACCCCAAGTACACAGCTGGAATACACAGTCACTGCACCCCAAGTACACAGCTAGAATACAGTCACATCACCCCATGTAAACAGCTAGAAGACAGTCACTGCACCCCAAGTACACAGCTAGAATACACAGACACTTCACCCCAAGTACACAGCTAGATTACACAGCCACTTCACTCCAAGTACACAGCTAGAATACACAGTCACTTCACCCCAAGTACACAGCTAGAATACACAGTCACTTCACCCCAAGAAAAAACAAAAAAGCCCTAGAATACACAGTCACTTCACCCCAAGAAAACAAAAAAGCCTTAAGAAAAAAAACAAAAAAGTCCCCTTTCACCCCCAAAGTACACAGCTAGAATACACAGCCCCCCCTTTCCACCTTCCCCAAGTACACAGCTAGAATACACAGTCACTTCACCCCAAGTACACAGCTAGAATACACAGTCACTTCACCCCAAGTACACAGCTAGAATACACAGTCACTTCACCCCAAGTACACAGCTAGAATACACATTCACTGCACCCCAAGTACACAGCTAGAATACACACTCACTTCACCCCAAGTACACAGCTAGAATACACACTCACTTCACCCCAAGTACAAAGCTAGAATACACAGTCACTTCACCCCAAGTACACAGCTAGAATACACAGTCACTGCACCCCAAGTACACAGCTAGAATACACAGTCGCTGCACTCCAAGTACACAGCTAGAATACACAGTCACTGCACCCCAATTACACAGCTGGAATACAGTCACTGCACCCCAAGTACACAGCTAGAATACAGTCACTTCACCCCAAGTACACAGCTAGAATACACAGTCACTTCTCCACAAGTACACAGCTAGAATACACAGTCACTTCTCCCCAAGTACACAGCTAGAATACACAGTCACTGCACCCCAAGTACACAGCTAGAATACACAGTCACTGTACCACCAGTACACAACTAGAATACACAGTCACTGCACCCCAAATACACAGCTAGAATACACAGTCACTTCACCCCAAATACACAGCTAAAAACACAGTCACTGCACCCCAAGTACACAGGTAGAATAACAGTCACTGTACCACCAAAAAAGTACCCCCCAAACCTAGAATACATAAGTCCCCCGCCCCAAAAAACAATTTCCCCCCAAAAAAGCTAGAATAAAGTCACTTCACCCCAAGTACACAGCTAGAATACACAGCCATGTGGCCAAACAATGTGACAAAGTATCTGTTGCATGTCCACTATGACAATATCTGGAGCAGGGACAGAGACTTGTTTCAGTTCGAGAAGATTGGCGAGGATAGATTTGTTCCCCTTCCGTAAGCAGCCATTCTCGTTGGGGGGGTGGTGCACAAGTCATATTGGAATATGGATGCCAGCTGCAGCAACGGTTTTGTCTAACCATAAGCAGACGAGGGAATATTGTCTCCGAGTCAAACACTTTCATGTCACCAACTGTCATTCCTCATTTATCTGCTCCATTGTCTTCAGTTGACTGGAAATCCTGGCTCGGAATCCAGACGGAAGGAGTTGCGGAATGATTTTGCCATCTTCTCACCAATAAGTACGGCATCTCTGACATGGATCTCAATTGGAACATTGTCCATGTTGTAAAGGAAATCACTGTTGCTTGATATTGGATGAGAAGGTTTTTCCAGCTCTGCACAAATCTGCCATGTAGATACGTTAATTGTAAGATTAAACAACACTTAATTGACAATAAATTAATTATATGCATTTAATGATAGGTTTATTGTTATCATTGACTTTTATTGTTATCATTGACTTTTAATATATGTCTATATACACAATTTTTGTGATGTCATCATGCAAACCGGTAAATGTTTTGAAGCAAATAAGTTTTTCGGTAGTGTTGGTATTGGCTAATTGGCATAAAATAAAAAGATATATGTTTTATAACTAATTAAACTATTAAGTTGTCTTAATCAATCCCTGATCATAAAAATGTATATGTATACACAGTTTTTTATCTCATTATCATGCATACTTTCAGAGATATTGAAAAAAAAAGGTTTTGCGATAATGGCAGTGGCTAATTTGCATATAAATATAGACAATAAAGCTTTCTAATTGTGTTTATCATAACCACTGACCTTGAAAACATGGACAGACACAATTTTTGTTAAGAACCATGCATACGTTTGACAATATTGAATAAAATAGTTGTTTGGATAATGGCCGCATTAATTTGCATATAAAAAAAATTTCCCCAAGGATTTCATCAGTGTGATGACAAATCCACCAAAAAACCTCATACTATAGACAATTCATAGGTCCACCATTACAACCATAGGCGCAGCAAATGGACTAAGTGCTTCTGTAGCTATTGTGTTTACTGGTTACTGGTTAGTTTGTGCCCCAGTTGGAACGTCTCATCCATGAGGCAGAGTTTAGGGCTTGTAGGGTGTTAAAGTCCAAAGAAGCTTGGGGAGCAGTATGTGATTTCTTAAAACAAACATTTAATATGTTTATAAATTATATTAAAACATTAATAAAGTTACTGTATGGACAACTGGAGAGTTAGCAAAACATGTATATATGATGTACATAAAAGTCTGGTGAAGAAAACATGTGCTGGCAGATGTTGGGCAAGAAAGTCAGCCCTGGTCCTTTGTTCTATCTATTGGACATGCCCAGGGGCTCTTTATTACCTGGATGTGATTGTTGGTCAGTAGTCCAAAATGCTTCTGTAGCATTTGCCCCAGTAATACACAGAGTGTCTGCTTTGACACCTACTCCATTGTTATTGTCCTAACTAGTGGACCTGCAGCAGGCTGGATTAACACCTCTCTGTCTTGCCTGGTCAAACTCCCATTGTTGTTTCTAGCTACTCTAACACTTGTCTCATTAGTTCTCTGAGTATCCATTAAGATACCTACATGGAATTTTTATAAATGAAAGTTTATTCAGAACAATGTACTCAGAACATTGTTAAAACCCAAAAAAAACCCTCAGCATTATTGGGTTTCCCCACTGCCTAAAAAATATTAAAACCTTAGAAAGAATCCAAAGACAAGCTGCCAGATTTTGTACACATAACTATTCTAGAGAACCAGGAACAGTAACCCAACTTTTTAAAGACCTCCAGTGGGACACCCTCCAAACAAGAAGAAAAAATTTAAAAAACTTAGATAATATACAAAATGGAACATAACCTTATGATATCCCGCTAGATCACTATATCCAACACAACACTAGAACCTCACGTAAACATGACAGTCAGTTCTTGCAAATTAGATACTCTGCAAACATATTTGGAAGCAGCTTCTTCCCAACAACAATTAAGGAATGGAATTCTCTCCCCTCAAACACTGTCTCAAGTAAATCACTAAAATCATTTCAGAATAGTTTAATCCAACATTTTAACAATTAAGTCAGATGACGCACCATGCGCACTGGCGTGATGTGTCCCTAGGACATTTTGCCAGTTAAGATACAGATACAGAACATCAATAAAACACAAAACAAACAAGCACATTTATCTACAACATTACAAGTTGGTCTACTATCATTGTGTTTTGGTTGGCGGATACCCAAAGGGTGGTGGGACCCATGGCCAATGGAGTTCACTACATTTAGTTTGATGATGATTTATCTATTCCATACACTACACCATTATTAGCAAAGCTGAAGCTCACCTATAGAGATAAGAACAATAATATCTAGTAATATTATTATTTTTAAATGCAACAAAACCTTCTTTTTCTACCACCATATATTTCTCATGTATTCATATTTTGTTCCGATAATTAATAAAGTGTCTTGTCCAAAAATAACCATTATTTTTATCCCCTGCTGATGTTCAATGTGAATATAATACATACTGGCAGAACCCTGAGCTAGTTTGCTACAGAACACACAAAGAGTAATTGTCGATAAAGATCATTTAATAATTGTACTAACAAAATATAAAACCATGATAATGTAACAGGTTAGCAGCAAGATTTTCAACAGGAAAATACAACACATATGCATAGATGCTAACTGCCTATACAATGATGCTCTTAGCTTAGGTAAATAATTATCAAATGACAATGTAAAAGTAGCAAAGGTGGGGCAATGTTATACCCCCCACTATACAAAGGAAACAACACAACATCCAAAATAAGGGGGCAGAAAGGGGAGGATGGTGGGGAAGAAAATTAACCTCTGTGTTGGCTCTGTTTACAAAACACTCGCTGCAGCTCAGAGATCCAACACAAAGGGATGACGCTTGTGAAGCTACGGGGTCACCCCTGCAAATTCACCATGCATTGCTTGGCGTATTACGGACCGTTACTCGGCCTCCGGACTACAATGTTGTCTAACACATTAATAAACAAATCAATTTCACATCACATTGGATAAATACTATTTTGACAGGTTTGTAAAAATATTCATTATTACATAGCCGGTGGTAGAAATATCATCCATAAGTATAACAATAGTTTGAATAATATTGTCTAATGCATTGCGTGGTCGTGCGTGCGTGCGTGCGTGCGTGCGTGCATGCGTGTGAGCGTGCGTGCGTGTGTTGAATGAAAACTATTTTGGGATGAACATGGGTTGAATGCGGGTAATGAACGCCGGTTGAATACACAGCACCCACCTCAAGCAAGTGTACACCTCACTTATCATACAACTGTACAGCAACCATATCAAACAACAGTCCAGCTCTTAACTCAATCAACTGTCCAGCATCCATCTGATACAACTGTCCATCCTCCATATCAAAAACTGTGCAGCTTCCATTTGTGATACAACTGTCCAGACTTCATCTCAAACAACAATCCAACCTCCATTTCAAGCAACTGTCCTTCTCAATCTGAAATAATTATGCAGCTCCCAT
Organism: Ridgeia piscesae; assembly: GCA_025642075.2. Taxonomy (NCBI): domain Eukaryota; kingdom Metazoa; phylum Annelida; class Polychaeta; order Sabellida; family Siboglinidae; genus Ridgeia; species Ridgeia piscesae. Next base: position 14,593 of record JAODUO010001738.1, read on the forward strand.
CAGTAATAGCTGTGCAGCCTCCATCTCAAACTACTGTTCAGGTCCCATCTCAAATAACTGTGCAGTATCCATCTCAAACAACTGTGCAGTATCCATCTCAAACAACTGTGCAGTATCCATTTCAAACAACTATGCAGTATTCATCTAAATAAATTGTGTAGCTCCCATCTCAAACAACAGTCCAGCTACCATCTCAAGCAGCTGTATGGCTCCCATCTGATACAACTACACTGCTCCCATCTCAAACAACTGTAAATCATTTAAATAATACACCAATTCAGCTGCCATCTCACACAGTTGCATATCTACCAGGTCAAACAATGATCCAGCTCCCATCTCTTGGAAATACATAGCGCCCACCTCAAGCAACTCTGCAGCTCCCATCTTTAACAACTGTTCAGCCTCCATCTGAAACAACTGTGTATTTCCCATCTCAAACAACTGTCCAGCCTCAATCTCAAAAACTGTCCACCCTCCATCTCAAACAAAAGTGCAGCTCCCATTTCAAACAACTGTCCAGCTTCCATCTCAAAAAATATCTAGTCTCCATCTGAAACAACTGTTCAGCTCCCATCTCAAACAACTATGCTGCTCTCATCTCAAACAACAATCCAGCCACCATCTCAAACAACTGTCCAATCACCATCTCAAACAACTGTCCAGCCTCCACCTCAAACAACTGTCCAGGCTACATCTCAAACAACCGTCTAGCCACCATCACAAACAATTGCAAAGCTCCTATCTCAAACAATTGTCCAGCCTAAATATAATAATAATAATAATAATAATAATAATAATAACTTCTTATGCGCCAATATCCTCGAAAATCAAGCTCAATGCGCGCGACAAAACCAAGGGGTTAAGCAATTGCGTAAACGTAGAACAGTGCGTGAGTCGTTGATGGATGGACGAAGGTTCTAGGAAGCTAAGGAGGACAGGCAGCATTAAAGAGATATGTTTTTAGACGTCGGCGGAAGGAAACTATATTACCTTCCGACTTGACACTGACAGGAAGCGAATTCCACAAAGTTGGTGCAGCAACCGAGAAAGCTCGGGTCCCAGCTTTCGTCTTAACCCGAGGAATGTAAAGTGGGTTACTACTGGTTGAGCGTAGCTCTCTGGAATTCCTTGCTGGAGTTAGCATTGAGTTTAGATATGTTGGTTGTTTAGATGCGAGTGTTTGATAGGATATTGTGCAAATCTTGAAAATAATGCGATAATGCACAGGGAGCCAGTGCAATGATTTTAGAAGCGGCACCGAGCTAGAAAAACGAGGAGAACGGGTAACTACCCTTGCCAAGCAGTTCTGGACACGTTGAAGTCTTGCAATATCCTTGTTCGCAGTATTGTAAAGGAGGGAATTGCAGTAGTCAAGTCTGCTGCTTACTAGAGCTGTCGCGATGGTTTTAGCAACAGAAAGTGATAAAAATCTGCGAATACGACGAAGATCACGGATATGGTAGAAACAGCAACGGCATGTTTTTGATATGTGCTGTTTGAAATTGAAGCTTTCGTCAAAGTTAACTCCGAGATTTGAAACGGAGGGGGCTGGTGTTACACTCTGATTTAGGATATGTGTCGGGAAAAAGCCGTCGAGTTTTGCACGCTGCGTTACGGTACCAATGATGATAAATTCGGTCTTGTTTGCATTTAACTTTAGTTTACTATTTTTCATCCAAAGGGAGACATCTTGGAGACAATTCCTGAGCTGGTTTAAGGAGCGGCAAGCATCTGGTGTAGTCAACGAAATGTAGATTTGGGTGTCTTCGGCATAAAGGTGATGATCTAAGTTGTGACCTTGGATAACAGAGCTTAAAGGTGTTGTGTATAAAGTGAAAAGCAAAGGCCCCAAAACAGAACCCTGTGGGACACCACATGACGTGGGCAACATGTCTGAAAAGCAGTTACCTATTTTAATGGCTTGCTGTCTGTCAGTAAGATATGAAGTAAACCAGTTCAGGGCTGTGCCAGATATGCCGTACCATGTTGATAGACGTCAAACCAATTCCCCGCTCTAATTTCAAACAACTGTCCAGTCTCACTCTCAAACATTTGTGCAGTATCCATCTCAATCAACTGTCCAGCAGCCATCTAAAAAAACTGTCCATCCTCCATATCAAAAACTGTGCAGCTCCCATCTCAATCAACTGTACGGTTCCCATCTGATTCAACTGCACTGCTGCCATCTCAAACAACTATAAATCATCTAAACAATACACCAATACAGCTGCCATCTCACACAGTTGCATTTCTACCAGGTCAAACAATTATCTACCTCCCATCTCATAGAACTACATGGCGCCCACCTGAAGCAACTGACACCTCACATATCAAACAACTGTGCAGCAACCATGTCATAAATAGAAGATCTACCTTTTTAAGCAACACTACAACTGAGCAGCTATCATCTCATGCAACAAAAAACTCCCATCAAAAGCAACAGTACATTTAATATATCATCAGTGCAGTAATACTGTTCTAATATGGGAGTTTTTTGTTCTAAGACATGATAGCTGCACAGTTGTACTGTTGCTTGAGATGGGAATTTTTCTGTTGTACGAGATATTAGCTGCACCGTTGTATGATATATTAAATGTACTGTTGCTTTTGATGGGAGTTTTTTGTTGCATGAGATGATAGCTGCTCAGTTGTAGTGTTGCTTAAAAAGGTTCTCTTAGAACAAAAAACTCACATATTATACAACTGTGAAGCTACCACCACATACAACAGAAAAAACTCCCATCTCAAGCAACAGTACACCTCAAATATTTTACAATTGTGCAGTTACCATCTCATACAACAGAAAAACTCCCAACTCAAGCAACAGCACACCTCCCATCTCATACAGAAGTACAACTTACATCTCTAGCAACAACACCGCTACTCAAACAACTGTCCAGCTTCCATAATAATAATAATACTACATTCTAATAATGCAGGGTAAATTTCCACATGGCAGATCGATGCGCTGCACAAGAAATATACTAAATGTATATCTCATCTCAAACAACGGTCCAGCCACCATCACAAACAAGTGCACAGCTCCTATCTCAAACAAATTTCCAGCCACCATCTCAAACAACCGTACAGCCTCCATCTCAAACGATGGACCAGCCGCCATTTCAAACAATTGCACAGTTCCAATCTCAAACTGTCCAGCTTCCATTACTCACAACGGCATGGCCCATGGTAACTGGTCGCGTCGGCAGCATTACCATATCGGCAGTGAAATGTCTGGATGCCTCGGCGAAATCCTTGGTCGCGTCGGCGAAATATTTTAGACACATTGGAGGCATTTTGGTTCCCCCTGCACAATACTGGTCGCCTCCGCAAGGATACCGCTTCGGCGACACATTAAGGAAGAGGAAGAATTCTACAATGTCTGCTGGTGTTTTATAAATATTCTCCAGATGATACAAGTAACGTATTGATTAATGATGATTCGACAATATTTTGCTGAGTAGTTAATAAAATAACGGACAAACAGAGTGCTCTGTTGCACTATTAACAGCAAGTACATGTGTACTCGTAACCCTCTTAGGGAGGAGCTACTCTTCCTTGTAGTAACTGTTGTGCTACTTATTGTAAACCCTACTTAGAATCCCTTTGTTCATGTTCAATCAAATTTAGGCAGAGTAAATACGGAGCAAGGTGTTCTTTGTTTTGCATTTGCAGCAGTCACATTCGCTGATGCCACAGTGGCTCCATTGTTAAGACCTCCAGTCAATACATTATGTAATAGGACTGTAAAATATGTACATAATATATATATATATATATATATATATATATATATATATATATATCCTGCATTGACCAGACTCTATCTCAAACAAATATCCAGCCTCCACCTCAAACAAGTGTCCAGCTCCATCTCAAACAACTATCCAGCTTCCATCTCAAACAACTGTGCAGTTCCCATTTCAAACAACTGTCCAGCTACCATCTCAAATAACTGTGCAGTGTCCATCGCAAACATCTGTGCACTATCCATTGTAAAAACTGCGCAGGTCCTGTCTCTAACAACAGTCTAGCTCGAATCTCTAACAACTGTGCAGTATCCATCTCAAAAAAATGCGCACCTCCCATCTCAAGCAACTGTATGGCTCCCATCTGATTCAACTGCACAGCTCCCATCTCAAACAATTGTAAATCATCTAAATGATACACCAATAGAGCTGCCATCTCACACAGTTGCATATATACCAGGTCAAACAATTATCTAGCTCCCATCTCATAGAACTACACAGCGCCCACCTCAAGCAACTGTACACCTCACATATCAAACAACCGTGCAGCAACAATGTCGTACAACAAAAAACTCCCATCAAAAGCACCAGTACATCTCACATATCATACAACTGTCCAGCTACCATCTCATACATAAAAAGTCCCATCACAAGCAAGAGCAAACCTCCCATTTCATACAGTATTATAACTCATATATCTAGCAACAACACTGCTATCATCTCAGTGCCCATCTCAATCAACTGTCCATCCTCTATCTCAAACAACTGTCTAGCCAATCATCTCAAACAACAATCAAGCCTCCATCTCAAATAACTGTCATATCCATCTCAAACAACTGTCCAGCTTCCATCTGAAATAACTGTGCAGCTCCCATCTCAAATAACTGTGCTCCGATCTGATACAGCTGCACTGCTATCCATCATCAGCAAACTGTAACTCATCTAAATAGACATCCCAATCCAGCTCCTAAACAACTGTGCAGTATCCATCTCAAACAACTGTGCAGTCCCATCTCAAACAAATGTGCAATATCCTTCTCATACAACTGTGCAGTATTCATCTCAAATAATTGTGCAGTTCCCATCTCAAACAACTGTACAGCTCCGATCTCAAATAACTGTGCAGTATCCATCTCAAACAACTGTGCAGTATCCATTTAAAAAAACTGTGCACCTCCCATCTCAAACATCTGTACGTCTCCGATCTGATACAGCTGCACTGCTACCATATCAGCAAACTGTAACTCATCTAAATAACACACCAATCCAGCTGCCTAGGAACAACACCGCTACCATCTCAAACAACTGTCCAGTGCCCATCTCAATCAAGTGTCCAGCCTCTATCTCAAACAACTGTCTAGCTTAGATCTCAAATATATCTCTAGTCTACGTCTCAAGGAACTGTCCAGGCTCCATCTCAAACAACTGTCCAGCCTCCATCTCAAACAACTGTCCAGCCTCCATCTCAAACAACTGTCCTAGCTTCCATCTCAAACAACTGTCCAGTCTCCATCTCAAACAACTGTCCAGTCTCCATCTCAAACAACTGTCCAGCCTCCATCTCAAACATCTGTCCTGTCTCCATCTCAAACAACTGTCCTGTCTCCATCTCAAACAACTGTCCAATCTCCATCTCAAACAACTGTCCTGTATCCATCTCAAACAACTGTCCTGTCTCCAACTCAAACAACTGTCCAGTCTCCATCTCAAACAACTGTCCTGTCTCCATCTCAAACAACTGTCCTGTCTCCATCTCAAACAACTGTCCAGTCTCAATCTCAAACAACTGTCCAGTCTCCATCTCAAACATCTGTCCTGTCTCCATCTCAAACAACTGTCCTGTCTCCATCTCAAACAACTGTCCTGTCTCCATCTCAAACAACTGTCCTGTCTCCATCTCAAACAACTGTCCAGTCTCCATCTCAAACAACTGTCCAGCCTTTATATCAAACAACTGTCCAGCCTTTATATCAAACATCTGTCCTGTCTCCATCTCAAACAACTGTCCAGTCTCAATCTCAAACATCTGTCCTGTTTCCATCTCAAACAACTGTCCAGTCTCCATCTCAAACAACTGTCCAGTCTCCATCTCAAACAACTGTCCAGTCTCAATCTCAAACAACTGTCCAGCCTCCATCTCAAACAACTGTCCAGTCTCCATCTCAAACAACTGTCCAGTCTCCATCTCAAACAACTGTCCAGCCTCCATCTCAAACAACTGTCCAGCCTCCATCTCAAACAACTGTCCACTCTCCATCTCAAATAACTGTCCAGTCTCAATCTCAAACAACTTTCCAGCCTCCATCTCAAACATCTGTCCTGTCTCCATCTCAAACAACTGTCCAGCCTCCATCTCAAACAACTGTCCTGTCTCCATCTCAAACAACTGTCCTGTCTCCATCTCAAACAACTGTCCAGTCTCAATCTCAAACAACTGTCCAGTCTCAATCTCAAACAACTGTCCAGTCTCCATCTCAAACAACTGTCCTAACTCCATCTCAAACAACTGTCCTGTCTCCATCTCAAACAACTGTCCAGTCTCCATCTCAAACAACTGTCCAGTCTCCATCTCAAACAACTGTCCAGTCTCCATCTCAAACAACTGTCCAGTCTCCATCTCAAACAACTGTCCTGTCTCCATCTCAAACAACTGTCCAGTCTCAATCTCAAACAACTGTCCTGTCTCCATCTCAAACAACTGTCCAGTCTCCATCTCAAACAACTGTCCAGTCTCCATCTCAAACAACTGTCCAGTCTCCATCTCAAACAACTGTCCTGTCTCCATCTCAAACAACTGTCCAGCCTCATCTCAAACAACTGTCCTGTCTCCATCTCAAACAACTGTCCAGTCTCCATCTCAAACAACTGTCCAGTCTCAATCTCAAACAACTGTCCAGCCTCCATCTCAAACAACTGTCCTGTCTCCATCTCAAACAACTGTCCAGTCTCCATCTCAAACAACTGTCCAGTCTCCATCTCAAACAACTGTCCAGTCTCAATCTCAAACAACTGTCCAGTCTCCATCTCAAACAACTGTCCTGTCTCCATCTCAAACAACTGTCCAGTCTCAATCTCAAACAACTGTCCAGTCTCCATCTCAAACAACTGTCCAGTCTCCATCTCAAACAACTGTCCAGTCTCCATCTCAAACAACTGTCCATCTCCATCTCAAACATCTGTCCTGTCTCCATCTCAAACAACTGTCCAGTCTCATCTCAAACAACTGTCCAGCCTCCATCTCAAACAACTGTCCAGTCTCCATCTCAAACAACTGTCCAGTCTCCATCTCAAACAACTGTCCTGCCTCCATCTCAAACAACTGTCCAGTCTCCATCTCAAACAACTGTCCAGCCTCCATCTCAAACAACTGTCCAGCCTCCATCTCAAACAACTGTCCAGTCTCCATCTCAAACAACTGTCCAGCTCCATCTCAAACAACTGTACCCGTCTCCATCTTCAAACAATGTCCAGCTCCATCTCAAACAATGTCCAGCAACCAATCTCAAACAACTGTCCACCTCCATCTCAAATCAACTGTCCAGTCCCATCTCAAACAACTGTACAGCCTTCCATCTCAAAACTGTCACTGCTCATCTCAAACAATTGTCCAGCACTACATCTCAAACAATCTGTCTATCTCCATCTCACAACTGCACTGTCTCCATCTCAAACAACTGTCAGCTCCCATCTCAAGCAACTGTCCAGTTCATCTCAAACAACTGTCCATCTCAATCTAACATGCTGTACAACTCCATCTCAACAGTTGTCATGTCTGCCATATCAAACAACTGTCAAGCTCCATCTCAAACAACAGTCCTGCTCCCATCTCAACAGCTGTCCAGCTCCATCTGAAACATCTGTCCTGTCTCCATCTCAACAACTGTCCAGTCTCCATCTCAAACAACTGTCCAGTCCCATCTCAACAAATCTGTCCAGTCTCCATCTAAACAACTGTCCAGTCTCCATCTCAACAACTGTCCTGTCTCGATCTCAAATTCAACTGATTGGCTCCGATTTTGACAACTGTCAGTGTTCATATTCTCAAAAGCTGTGCAGTTTTCATCTCAAGTAATGTGTGGTGGGATCATATTCAAACAATTGAAGGGGTCCATTCAGAACACTGTCCAGTGTCAATCGCACAACTGGTAGCTATCAATGTCAAACATCTGATGTGTTCCATCTATAGCAACTGTCCGGTGGTGTCCATGTGAATTATGTTATTTTAATTTATAAAATGTCAGGCTCCTCTCAAACCTGGGCCTCAAGGTGGCCATCCAATGCTATTACTGTTGTTTCTCAATCCTCATACAAACTGTCACATGCTGTACCTTTTCAAGATATTTAATTTGGGTAGTGGTGTGTGGATTCCATTTCAAGTGGATTCATATTCAAGTTTTGGTCAGACTAGCATGTTATAGGCAGTTTCTTCTACATCAGGTTTGCATGGTCCGAGGATTCGTTTGATCATACCTAAAACTTTTGATGATTTGGGAGCTATGTCAGTGATATGATTCACCCATGTTAGTTTTGTATCTAATTTTATTCCAAGATATGGTCTGTGGAGAGTAGCATACCACAGAGGAATACGAATGTAATCTGGGTATGGTTTTGTTTGTTAATGGGAGATGCACACATTTGGGGATTTTAAACTCCATTTGCCATTTGTTGCACCATGTTTGTAGTTGGATCAGGTCAGATTAGAGGATGTTGTTATCTGTTTCAGATTTGATTTTCGATAGATGATGCTGTCATCAGCAAAGAGTCGTATTGCAGACTGAATGTTGTTGTTTATGTCATTTATTTACAGCAGAAAAAGAACTGGCCAAGCCTCAATCTCATAGAACTGTGCAGCTCCCATCTCAAACAACTGCCCAGCCTCCATCTCAAATGACTTTCCAGCTCCCATCTCTAACAACTTTACAGTATCCATTTCAAATAACTGTGCAGCTCCCATCTAAAACAACTGTACAGTATCCATTTCAAAAAATTGTGCCTCTCCCATCTCAAACACCTGTCCAGCTCCCATCTCAAACAACAGTCCAGCAATAATCTCAAACAACTGTACACCTCCCATCTGCTTCAACTGCACTGCTCCCATCTCAAACAACTGTAAAACATCTAAATAATAAAACAATACGGCTGCTATCTCACCCATCTCACACAGTTTCATATCTACCAGATCAAACAATTGTCTAGCTCCGATCTCATAGAACTACCCGAGGGTACACAGCGCCCACCTCAAGCAAGTGTACACCTCCCATATCATACAACTGTAAAGCAACCATATCAAACAACACTCCAGCTCCCATCTCAATCAGCTGTCCAGTATCCATCTGAAACAACTCTCCAGACTCCATCTCAACCAACTGTCCAGGACTCAGATCTCAGGTATTAAATGGGCTAACGCAGGAGTTTGTAGTGCTTCTTGTGCGCATGCGTTTGGTTGTATGTTTGTTTGTTATAGTTTGTTTGTTTGTTTTACAGGTAATTTAGTTGATTGCATGTTGTGAAATGGAGGTTCTTTATTGCTGCTTGAAAAGGTGTGGAGTTTTCTATTTCAGTAATGTGTGGAGGGATCATATTCCAGATGCGAATTGCACGGGGGTAAAAGGAGAACACTGCAGTGTTGATGCAGCACCTGGTTACTATGCAATGGCCACGGTTTATTGATGGTTTTAGTAAGTCCGGTGGTGGTGTTATGTGGATTATGTTATTTTAAATTTAGTAAAATGTCATGGCTTGTTTCATAATCCTGCATCGCTCAAGAGTGGGCCATCCAAAGGTGGCTATTAGGTCTGTTGTGGCTGTTTGGCGTCGATCCTCATTTTTGACAAATCTCGCTGCACTGTGCTGTACCTTTTCCAGATGTTTAATGTGGGTAATGGTGTGTGGATTCCATATAGGGGAGGTATATTCCAGTTTTGGTCGGACTAGCATGTTATATGCAGTTTCTTTTACATCAGGTTTGCATGGTCCGAGGGTTCGTTTGATCATACCTAAAACAGTTGATGATTTGGAAGCTATATCAGTGATATGATTCACCCATGTTAGTTTTGTATCTAATTTTATTCCAAGACGTGGGCTGTGGAGAGTGGCCCACCCCAGAGGGAATACGAATGTAATCTGGGTTTGGTTTGGTTTGTTATTGGGAGATGCACACATTTGGGGATGTTAAACTCCATTTGCCATTTGTTGGACCATGTTTGTAGTTGGATCAGGTCAGATTGAAGGATGTTGTTATCTGTTTCAGATTTGATTTTGCGATAGATGATGCTGTCATCAGCAAAGAGCTGTATTGGAGACTGAATGTTGTTGTTTATGTCATTTATGTCCAGCAGACAAATAACTGGTCCAGCCTTAATCTCAAACAAATGTGCAGCTGCCATCTTAAACAACTACCCAGCCTCCATCTCAAACAACTCTTCAGACTCAATCTCAACCAACAGTTCCTCCTCCATATCAAAAACTGTGCATCTCCCATCTCAAACAACTGCCCAACCTCCATCTCAAACAACTCTCGAGACTCCATCTCAACCAACTGTTCATCTTCCATATCAAAGACTGTGCAGCTCCCATGTGTCAAACCACTGTCCAGAATTCATCTGAAACAACTATCCAGCCTACAACTCAAACAACTGTCCAGAGTTCATCTGAAACAACTATCAAGCCTCCATCGCAAACAAGTGTGCAGTTCCCGTCTCTAACAACTGTCAATCTCCAATCTCAAACAACTGTGCAGTATCCATCTAAAAAAACGCGCACCTCCCAACTCAAGCAACTACGGCTCCCACCTGATTCAACTGCATTGCTCCAATCTCAAAAAACTGTAATTCATCTATTTAACAATACACCAATACAGCTGCCATCTCACACAGTTGCATATCTACCAGGTCAAACAATTACCTAGCTCCCAACTCATAGAACTACACAGCGCCCACCTCAAGCAACTGTACACCTCCCATGTCAAACAACTACGCAGCTCCCATCTTTAGCAACTGTCCAGGCTCCATCTGAAACAACTGTGTAGTTCCCATCTCAAACAACTGTCCAGCTACCATCTCAAACAACTGACAAGCTCCCTTCTAAAACAAATCTACAGTCGTTGTCTCAAACATCTGTCCAGCCTGCTTATCAAACAACTGACCAGCTTCCATCTCAGACAAATATCCAGCCTCCATCTCAAACAAATGTCCAGTCACCCTTTTAAACAACTGTCCAGCCTCGATCTCAAACAGAGTTGTCCAGCCTCCAACTCAAACAACCCCCATTTGAAACTACTGATCAGCTCCCATATCTAACAACTGTCCAGTTCCCATCTCATACAACTATCCTGCTCCGGTCTCAAATAACTCTCTAACTCCCATCTCAAACAACTGTCCAACCACAATCTCAAACAATTGTCCTGTATCATCTCAAACAAATGTCCAAACTTAATTTGAAGCACTGTCCAGCTTCCACCTTTAAAAAATGTCCAGCTCCCATCTCAAACAATTGTCCAGCCACCATCTCAAACAACAGTCCAGCTCCCATTCAAAAAACTTACCATCCTCCATCTCAAACAACTGTGAAACTCCCATCTCATACACCTGTCTAGCCTCCATCTCTAACAACTATCCAGCCTCCATCTTAAACAACTGTCCAGCCTGCAACTGAAACTACTGTCCAGCTCCCATCACTAACAACTGTCCAGCTCCCTTTAAAACAAATGTCCAGTCTTCATCTCAAACAACTGTCCAGCCTGCTAATAAATCAACTGTCAAGCTTCCATCTCAAGCAGATATCCAGCCTCCATCTCAAACAACTGTCCAACCTCCATATGTAGCAACAGTCCAGCCTCCATCTCAATCAACTGCCTAGCCTACATCTAAAACAACCATCCATCCTCCATCTCAATCACCTGTCTAGCCACAATCGCAAACAACTGTCTATCCTCCATCTTAAACAACCATCAAGGGTCCATCTCAAACAACTGACCAGCCTCTATCTGAAATTACTGCCCAGCTCCCATCTCAAAAAACTGTCCAACTTCCATATCAAACAACAGTCCACCTCCCTTTCAAACAAATGTCCACCCTTCATCTCAAACAACTATCCAGTCTCCATTTCAAACAACTGTCCAGTTTCAATATCAAACAACTGTCCAGCCTCTGTCTCAAACATCCATCCAACATTCATCTCAAACATCCATCCAGTATATCCATTTCCAACAACTGTCCAGCCTCCATCTCAAACAACTGTCCAGGTCCCATCTAAAAAACTAACCATCATGTTTCTCAAACAACTGACCAGCCTCATCACAAACAAGTGTCCAACCTCCATCTAAAACAAATATCCAGTGTCAATATCAAACAACTGTCTAGTCTCCATCTCAAACTACTGTCCAGCTACCATCTCAAACAACTGCCAAGCTCCCTTCTAAAACAAATGTACAATCTTCATCTCAAACACCTGTCCAGGCTGCTTATCAAACAACTGTCCAGCTTCCAGCTCAAACAAATATCCAGCCTCCATCTCAAAGAAATGTCCAGTCACCCTATTAAACAACTGTCCAGCCTAGATCTCAAACAGCTGTCCAGCCTCCATCTCAAACAACCTCCGTTTGAAACTACTGATCAGCTCCCACATCTAACAACTGTCCAGCTTCCATCTCAAACAAATATCCAGCCTCCATCTCAAAGAAATGTCCAGTCACCCTATTAAACAACTGTCCAGCCTAGATCTCAAACAGCTGTCCATCCTCCAACTCAAACAACTGTCCAGCCTCCAACTCAAACAACCTCCGTTTGAAATTACTGATCAGCTCCCATCTCATACAACTGTCCAACTCCCATTTCAAACAACTGTCCAGCTCCCTTCTCAAAACAAATTCCAGCCTCCATTTCAAACAACTGTCTATCCTCCATCTCAAACTACTGTCTAACCACAATCTGAAACAATTGTCTTGTATCATCTTAAACAAATTTCCAAACTTCATCTGAAACACTGTCCAGTTTCCATCTTAAAAAACTTTCCAGCTCCCATCTCAAACAATTGTCCAGCCACCATCTCAAACAACAGTCCAGCTCCCATTGAAAAAACTTACCATCCTCCATCTCAAACAACTGTGCAACTCCCAACTCATACACCTGTCTAGTCTCAATCTCTAACAACTGTCTAGCCTCCATCTTAAACAACCACCCAGGGTCCATCTCAAACAACTATCCAGCCTCCATCTTAAACAACTATCTAGCCTCCATCTCAAATTACTGTCTAGCTCCCATCTAAAACAACTGTCCAACTCCCTTCCCAAACAACTGTCCAGCCTGCTTATGAAACAACTGTCCAGTTACCATCTCAAACAAATATCCAGCCTCTATCTCAAACAATTGCACAGCTCCTATCTCAAATAACTGTCCAGCCTCCTTATCAAACAACTATCCAGTCTCAATCTCAAACAACTATCCAGCTCCCTTCTCAAACAACTGTCCTGCCTCATCTCAAGCAAATGTCCAAACTTCATCTGAAACACTGTTCAGCCTCCAACTTAAAATAAAACTCCAGATCCCATCTCAAACAATTGTCCAGCCTCCATCTCAAACAACAGACCAGCTCCCATATGCAAAACTTACCATCCTCCATCTCAAACAACTGAGCAACTCCAATGTCAGAAACACCTCTCTAGCTTCCATCTCTAACAACTGCCCAGCCTAGTTCTCAAACACCTGTCTAGCAAACTGTCTAGCCTCCATCTTAAACAACCATCCAGCCTCCATCTTAAACAACTGTCCAGCCTCCATCTCAAACTACTGTCTAGCTCCCATCTCAGACAACTGTCCAGCTCCCTTCTGAAACAAATGTTCTGTCTTCGTCTCAATCAACTGTCCAGCCTGCTTATGAAACAACTGTCCAGCTTCCATCTCAAACAAATATCCAGCCTCCATCTCTAACAAATTTCCAGTCACCATTTCAAACAACTGTCTAGCCTCCATCTCAAACAAGTGTCCAGCCTCCATCTGAAACAACTGTCCAGCCACCATCTCAAACAACTGTCCTGCCTCCATCTCAAACAACTGTCCAGTTTTCAACTGAAACAACTGTCCACCTCCCTTTTAAACAAATGTCCAGACTTCATCTCAAACAACTGTCCAGCCTCCATCTCAAACAAGTGTCCAGCCTCCATATCAAACAACTGTCCAGCCTCCATCTCAAACAACTGTCCTAGCCTCCATCTCAAACAACTGTCTTAGCCTTCCATCTCAAACAACTGTCCAGCCTCCATCCCAAACAACTGTCCAGCCTCCATCTCAAACAAGTGTCCAGCCTCCATCTCAAACAACTGTCCAGCCTCCATCTCAAACAAGTGTGCAGCCTCCATCTCAAACAACTGTCCAGCCTCCATCCCAAACATCTTCTTAGCCTCCATCTCAAACAAGTGTGCAGCCTCCATCTCAAATAACTGTCCAGCCTCCATCCCAAACATCTGCTTAGCCTACATCTCAAACAACTGTCTCAGCCTCCATCTCAAACAACTGTCCAGCCTCCATCTCAAACAACTGTCCAGCCTCCTCCAAACAATGTAGCCTCCATCTCAAACAACTGTCCAGCCTTTCCATCTCAAACATCTGTCTTAGCCTCCATCTCAAACAAGTGTCAGCCTTCATCTCAAACAACTGTCCAGCCTCCATCCCAAACATCTGCTTAGCCTCCATCTCAAACAACTGCTTAGCCTCCATCCCAAACATCTGCTTAGCCTCCATCTCAAACAAATGTCCAGCATTCATCTCAATCAACTGTCCAGTCTCCATCTCAAACAACTGTCCAGCATTCATCTCAATCAACTGTCCAGTCTCCATCTCAAACAACTGTCCAGCATTCATCTCAATCAACTGTCCAGTCTCCATCTCCAAACATCTGCTTAGCCTCCATCTCAAACAAATGTCCAGCATTCATCTCAATCAACTGTCCAGTCTCCATCTCAAACAACTGTCCAGCATTCATCTCAATCAACTGTCCAGCCTTCATCTTAAACAATTGTCCAGCGTCCATCTCTTACTCCCACTTAACACAATTATCCCACAAGCGTACAACTCCCACCTCAGACAACTATAATACTCCTATCTCACACAACAATATAATCTCCCATCTCCAATAATTGTGCAATTTCCAGCTCTTAGAACAGGACACCTCCCATCTCATGCAACAGTAAAGTTCACATCCCATACAACTGCACTACTTCTCAAAATGTAAATGCAATTCCCATTTCATACAACATAGTAGCTCTCTTCTCAAACAAGCGTACAGCTCCCATTTCATACATTAGACCAACTACCATTTCAAACAACAGTACAGCTCCGATCTCATAAATTGCATAGCTCCCATGTCAAACAACTGTCTATTTCCCATCTCCTAGAACTATACAGCTAACATCCCACACAACTGGGACATTACCATCTGAAACAAATGTACAGCTCCTATCGCATACAATTGCACAGCTTTCATCTCATAGACATACACAGATATAATCTTATACATCTGGAAGGTGCCATCTCAAACAACTTGCTCTCATCTCATAGAACTTTACAGCTGCCTTCTCACACAACTGCACAATTCCCATATTTTACAAATGCACAGTTCCCATCTCAAACAACTGCACAAATCTAATATTTTACAAAGGCACAGCTCCCATCTCACATAGCTGTACACATCGTCCCATCACAACCAACAGTACACCTCTGATCTCGTACAATAGTACAACTCACATCTCTAGCAACAACACAGCTACCATCTCAAACAACTGAACACCTCCCATGTCATACAAAAGAACAACTCACTTACAAAGCAACAGTATAGCTCCCATCTTAAACACCTGTACACATACAACTGCATAGCTCTGCTGTCTTAGAACAGTACAGCTCCCTTCTGATACAACAGTACAGCATCGATCACATACAACTATACAGATCCCATCAATTACAATTGCACAGCTCCCATATCAAACAACTTTACAGCTTCCATCTGTTACAACAGTATTACTCCCACCTCATGAAATTGTACACCTCCCACCTCCCACAACTGTACACCTCCCATCTCACACAATTGTGCAACTTCAGTCCTCCTATCTCAAACAGCAGTAAATCTGCCATCCCATACAATTGCACAACGCCATTTTCATGCAACTGCACAAATCCTAGCTCACACAACAGCACAACTCCAATCTCATGCAACTACACAGCTAACATCTAAAACAATTGTACAGCTCCCATTTTATACTACAGATTAGCTCACATCTAAATGTAAATGTTTATTAATTTATATAGCATCATATTTATACAATGATATTCTATGGTGTTGTACAATATACGAGTCAATATAACATTCAACATAATACACACATATTGATATAATATAAAATAGTAAAATAAATTAGCTAAATAAGTATACAACTACAGTGTTTAAGTAATAAAAAACAAATCAACAAATAAAATAATAATAAAAATTTAAATGATTTTTTAGTACAAACATCCGACATAGACTAAGTAGTTGTCTCACACAACCTACAACTCCCATCTCATGTGTTAGAACAACTACAAATACCAGTTCTGCTCCGATCTCATACATTTGCATAGCACCCATGTCAAACAACTGTGTAGCTACCATCTCATACAAATGAACTGCTCCTATTTCAAACAACTGCACAATTACAATATCATACAATTGCTTAGCTCCCTTGTCAAACAACTGTGTAGCTACCATCTCATACAAATGAACTGCTCCTATCTCAAACAACTGCACAATTACAATTTCATACAATTGCTTAGCTCCCTTGTCAAACAACTGTGTAGCTACCATCTCATACAAATGAACTGCTCCTATCTCAAACAACTGCACAATTACAATCTCATACAATTGCTTAGCTCCCTTGTCAAACCATTGGGTAGCTACCATCTCATACAAATGAACTGCTCCTATCTCAAACAACTGCACAATTACAATATCATACAATTGCTTAGCTCCCTTGTCAAACCATTGGGTAGCTACCATCTCATACAAATGAACTGCTCCTATCTCAAACAACTGCACAATTACAATCTCATACAATTGCTTAGCTCCCTTGTCAAACATTGGGTAGCTACCATCTCATACAAATGAACTGCTCCTATCTCAAACAACTGCACAATTACAATCTCATACAATTGCTTAGTTCCCTTGTCAAACAACTGTGTAGCTACCATCTCATACAAATGAACTGCTCCTATCTCAAACAACTGCACAATTACAATCTCATACAATTGCTTAGCTCCCTTGTCAAACAACTGTGTAGCTACCATCTCATACAAATGAACTGCTCCTATCTCAAACAACTGCACAATTACAATCTCATACAATTGCTTAGCTCCCTTATCAAACAACTGTGTAGCTACCATCTCATACAAATGAACTGCTCCTATCTCAAACAACTGCACAATTACAATCTCATACAATTGCTTAGCTCCCTTGTCAAACAACTGTGTAGCTACCATCTCCTACAAATGAACTACTCAATAACCTGTCAAGCTCCCACTCATAGAACTGCACAGCCCACAACTCATACAACTGGAGAGTTACCATTACAAACAACTGTGCAGCTCCCATTACTTTCAACTGCACAGCTCCCATCTCAAACTACTTTAGACCTCCCATCCCATACATCTGCACAACTCCCATGTCTTGGTTCAGTATAGGGGACCATTTCACTAACATAAAGTGCTCTATTAAGGAAAACACACCCATCAACAGAATCAGACTTAAAATATAAGGAGAATTTTAAAAATGCTCTTCATTAACGTGATCCTTAACTGAATCGTAAGCTACGGAGCAAAGTGTTCATAAACAATGAAGGAGCTCCCTGTTTTGTTACGTGTATCGTCATTTGACCATCTAGCTCTTTTATATTATTCTTATTTTTATACATTTTTACTCCTACAGGTAGTTTTAATTTGTTGATGAAAGCTACAATTGAATTTCCATGTCCTGGACAACAAAGTTTTATTGTATTGTTTTATTGTATTGTATTGTATTGTATTGTATTGTATTGTATTGTATTGTATTGTATTGTATTGTATTGTATTGTATTGTATTGTATTGTATTGTATTGTATTGTATGATTAGACGATGCAAAAAGCCTTATAGAACCACAGTCAGCAGTTTTCTCCAACAAATTTCGAAAACATCCAGCAATGTATGAACATTATTAATGAGGACCACTCATTACATCTCTGGCATGCAAGCAGTGTCAAATTAGTGTTGTAAGTAGTACAATACATACAATATTTGTAATGCGATAATTATTTCACGCAGCAAATGGTTTCATAATCATCACTATGGGATTCTTTGTTAACTTTAGTCTTAGCTGTGGTTATCATAATGAACAGTTTCATGTCCTTTCAGCCAATACATTTATATGTTATGATTATTTACATAAATATATGCCTAAATGTAATACATTATGTAGATGTATCCAGGTTTTTTAATGAGTGTAGCTTAATGTAATATTTAGTAGGATTATAGCAATTGGCTATGTACTGTGTAATCACGTAACTGAAAGGAGGCAATATACACGCGTATAGTGAATCCAAAATTCCAACAGTTCTACACCGAAAAGCACACGTGTATATGTTGGGCAACCATACTTTTGAGCACTTGAGCCTTGACATTTGCTAAGCATAAGCAACTTGGATGTATCAGTATAGATGGGCAAATCCTGTTTTTGCCATGTGTAACACCGTTCAGCAACACAGCTCCTGTACACACACTTACATCACAACACAGCTCCTGCACACACACTTACATCACAACACAGCTCCTGTAAACACACTTACATCACAACACAGCTCCTGTACACACACTTACATCACAACACAGCTCCTGACACACACTTACATCACAACACAGCTCCTGTAAACACACTTACATCACAACACAGCTCCTGCACACACACTTACATCACAACACAGCTCCTGTAAACACACTACATCACAACACAGCTCCTGTCACACACACTTACATCACAACACAGCTCCTGTACACACACTTACATCACAACACAGCTCCTGTAAACACACTTACATCACAACACAGCTCCTGTACACACACTTACATCACAACACAGCTCCTGTAAACACATCTACATCACAACACTGCTCCAGCACACACACTTACATCACAACACAGCTCCTGTAAACACATCTACATCACAACACAGCTCCGACACACACTTACATCACAACACAGCTCCTGTACACACACTTACATCACAACACAGCTCCTGTACACACACTTACATCACAACACAGCTCCTGTAAACACACTTACATCACAACACAGCTCCTGTACACACACTTACATCACAACACAGCTCCTGTACACACAGCTTACATCACAACACAGCTCCTGTACACACACTTACATCACAACACAGCTCCATCACACACACACCACACGCACGCACGCACGCACGCACGCACGCACGCACCAAACACACACACACACACACAAAACACAGCTCCAGCACACACATATATCACAACATTCCTTAGATTTAATATGGCACCTGTAATGGCTAATGTTGTAGTGTATATGCGTATACGAAACGATGTAAAAGTTCACTGTTGCTCATTGAATTAGTCTCACACTATATTAAGCTACCTACCTAGCTAACGCCGAAAATGCGATAAATATTATGATCCACAATATGTTTTAACTATGGACTAAATACGCATGTTACTGTGAAATGACCCACCTATATGTCTCGGACTTGGTTCAGACAACGGCGTACGCGTAATCCATACATGGCGGCTCTTCCACTGGCACTGGCGTCAACGCCAGGCAGACGACATATTGGGTACGGGGACAGTTCCTTACCTGGCGGGAGCGTGCAGTCAGCATGCAAACATTACAGTTAAAACATCCCGTTTTATCGATTATGAATGTGACATTGGCTGCCCATAAATAAGAATATGAAAACGTTACATAGCTTACTATTTCCGTAGGCATGAGCGGTCGTATGGTTAGGCCAGGCTTCGTGATTTTTGTGCCGTATGCAAATCAGCGTTGTTTGATCGGCGCGACCGATGTGTTCCTTGACAGTGTTGCCAACTCCGCGGTTTTCCCGCGGAATTGGGCTAGTTTTACACCTGTTCCGCGGAAGGGGGAATTGCAGTTGCGGGTTGCGGTTTTTTGGGCTTCTTTTTATGCACATGCCGCTATTTTCAAAAATTTTTTTTAGTTTTACATCATGTACGTGTTACAATTAAGAGCCGTCATATTCTACGTCTCATAATAAATACTGTGAACTACCCAATTCAAAGCCGCCTAATGTTTTTGAATGACTAACGCATTGCCTACTCCAGTCTGCCACCCAGTTGTCCACAAATAAGGGTAATTCTCGCGCGCCAGGTTGAGATCACGTTGTAGCGCTTACATTTTTCCGGGCGTTAAAAACGTTGCGGTTGACGTTTCTGCGCATGCGCGATATATGCAAAATCATCAATGTGCAGCGAAAAACAAAGCATTTATGGTATAAATATTACGGGTTGTTCGTTAGGATGTATATAACCTCTCAGCAAAGTTATTTGTCGCTAATTACACGAGGCAAACAAGTTTTGAGGCATGTATTGATAGCAAGCGTAAATCACGTGACAGTAGTGCGCCATAATCCGTGACAGTGATTTATTAAAAAAACACGTAATATTTTATTGCGCTGAACGACATTTTAAGAAACTCTTCACAGTAATCATCACAGGAAAGTTAACGAATAGCTCGTGGCATTTATACCGAAAATGCTTCGTTGTTTCGCTGGACATTGATGATTTTACATTTATTGCGCATGCGCAGAAACGTCAACCGGAACGTTTTTAACGCCCGGAAAAATGTAAGCGCGACAACGTCAATACAAGTTCTATTTGTTGCCCTACGTGTAGTAGGCCCTAACGTAGCGCAACGACAGTTGCTTGCGAGGATGGGCGTTATCCAAACTTAGATGCTGCCCAGGTTCAGACAGTCAGCAGCTACAGCTTATTGTTCGATGGGTTGTGATGACGGAGAAGGGGTAAAACGCAATATGGTTTATCTACTGGTACTACCATTTTCATTGTTATATAGCTCATAGCTCGTATTGTCTTGATGATAGTAGATATCAATAACGATAACGCATTTATGCGCCGGCACAGTAAGCCAATTCTGAACACGCCTTCAAATAAGTCAATAACAGACGACATATCTCGCTTCGATGTCTGAAACCGCAACAACTGACACCGATTGGTAGCATATCAGTGCAGCTTTCTCAATAAAAAATAGTTTAAGTAATTTGTTTTTATCCATCAACTGTTTGCATCATAGATAGGCCTATGCGTTATTTAACTGTAGCTTTTAATTAATCCTTGTTTATTGAAGCGGAAGGCCAGAAGCACGAACTTAGCTTTACGTCCCAGCTGTGTGTAATTCACTGTAGGCCTACTAGTTGGTTTTCAACTTGATTGCGTGTAATGGGCAAGTGTAGTGTGTACGGAGAAAAAATATGTGCAGAATGGGAAAATGAGACATGGTTAAGAGTGAATTCGGGAAGTTCCAGGGGGTGAAACCCTTCTGTCGGTTTTGCCGCTGCGAAGTGCCTGCTGCACACAACGCGCGGCGATTTAGTGGCGCATGGTAAAACGGAAAAGCATCAGCGGATTTCCGGTCGTCATAATCACCGATTGTTAGAAATATCTCACCTGTTTCGACCATTGGGCGATTGATCGAACAGCGCATGCGTATCTTGATAGAGGCAGAAGAAGACTGGCAAAGATAACAGCGACGCCGACGCCAACGATGGGGGACCACAGGCAGTGACACTGCTTGTTGGGAAGAGCCTGCTACGTGATGTACGCGTTGATAAAACGTCCAGTGGCAATGCCATCAAGATTCAAAGGAAATCAGGCGCCACTCTCGCCGATATCGAACAAATGATCGATGACGCGGCGAAAACGGAAACTATCGACGAAATATTCATCGTTGGTGGTACTCACGAAACAACGAGTGACGTAAGTGCTGCTAACATAAAAGAAAACATCGCGCAACTACTGCGGAAGGCGAAAACCTTGACACCAACCATCACGTGAGCAGCGTACTGCCGTCGAAGCGTCGAGCCAATCCAGATCGACGCGCGGACGTCAACATGAAAATGAAGGAAGCGTGCAACGAAGTCGACGTCAAATTCGTCGACAACGACGCAAATTTCACGTTACGGAATGGGGCTGCTAACGACGCAGCTTTCCAGAGAGACGGGCTGCATCTATCTGAGAGCAGAGCTGGCAGATTGCTGTTGAATCTGTCTCTCCCAGAACAGCCACCGAAACATAACAAACGCCAACATCAACAACAACATCGACACGTGTCAAACGCAACGAACCACGACCGATTGCCGAACGCAAGAGTGGCACCTGACGGTAAGTGGACAGTGGTCAAACGTCGTACTCGTCTCTCGATGGGCAAGTGTGCCAAATGCGGTGAGACGAACCACGTCACTGCCACCTGCAGACACCCTGACAAAGTGTTGTGTCGTCAGAGCGGGGAACGAGGTCATAAAAAAGCATCACTCCCGTTATTAGGAAATGGGCCTAAACGATCTGGCCATGGAACTTTCCCTGAACACACAAACCGAGAACTCTGATTCAACGCGGTTTTGTGTTCCGAATCCAACAGCGGACAAAATACGTAAATGGGATCTACCTTCCCTAATTAATTTAAATGCCAGATCTTTGAACAGTGAAAAAGTGGACGAATTGCATGTAACTGTAGCAACACATGATGTTTCAATTGTATGTGTTAGTGAGACATGGTTTAAAGACTATATGGATTCAAGTAGCCTTACTATGCAAGGGTTTTGCTTGGAGAGAAAAAGATAGGGGTCATGGACGAGCCGGTGGTGTAGCCTGCTACATTAGAAATGATTTAATGTATAAGAGATTGAATTATATGGAGGTTCATGATTTAGAAGTAATGTGGATGCAGGTTATGCCAAAGAAAACGCCACGAAAATTCTCATGTATACTGGTAGCATGTTTATATTATACTCCAAAGATGGAGTATTTGAAAATACGTGATCATTTAATCACCAACATTGACACTGTAATGCGAAAAAAAACCCAGAATGTGGTGTGATCATAACTGACGATTTCAATCAGTTGCGGGATAACTTTATGAAAACCCACTATAGATTTGTCCAAGTAGTTAATGTTTAACACGTGGACAGGCGATATTAGACAAAATATGGACTAATATGGAGGTGTACACGCCTGTTACTATTTCCGAACTGGGGTCATCGGACCATAACATTGTTTTGCTTAAACCTAAAGCGAGAAACTCAGTTGATACTGGATGCGTGACACGGTTAACCGTAAGGTGTATGGGGCCAAAAGAAAAAGCCACATTCAATATGGCTTTATCAGCCATTAAATGGGAACCCCTATTTAGGCTTGATTCATGTGCAGATCAGTATTCATATTATCAAACGGTTATTTGCAACCTGATGGAAATATGCTTTCCTACTAAAATTGTTACGAGGCATACGGCTGATAAGCCATGGGTCATAGACTGGTTCAGAGACTTATTTCGTAAAAGACAGCGAGCTCATATGAGTGGTTATTTGAATCAAGCAAAAATATTACGTAATAAGGTCAACCGAGCCGCTTCGAAACTTAAGTATAATTTTTACCAAACACAAATTGCAGCAATGCATGAATCGCGATCCCACGATTGGTGTAAGCATATGAAAACAATAATGGGACTTAAAACAAATGACAAATCATGCATGCAAGGTCTAGCTAACAAAATAACGGATGGTGATTGTGGCTTACTGACCAATACAATGAATGATTTCTTTGTGTCTGTGAGTGGCCATTTGCCTCGGTTAAATAAGAGTCACAAGGTGTTCGACGTTAACGAGGAACTGCCGGATCAGTATGTGATAAGCGTATGTATGTATTTAAAGCCTTGGAGAGTGTTAAAGCCAACAAGGCTACTGGGCCTGACAGCATCCCTGGATGGGTGTTAAAACATAGTGCAAATGTTCTCGCCCCTCCATTAACTGCTATTTTTAACAATTCACTAAGAGAAGGTGTACTCCCTATGGAATGGAAAATGGCCAATGTAATACCGTTGCCTAAAACAAGCCCCCCTGTGTCGATTGAAAAAGACATTAGACCAATTTCACTAACTCCAATAGCTGCCAAGGTGTTTGAATCAATAATACTGAAATGGGTGGATGAAACAATTGAATGTGAAATTGATGCTAAGTAATTTGGAGGAATTAGCGGAACGGCAACAACAGACGTTCTTGTCGAACTAGTTCATATGTGGTAGGCGACAGATAAATTGAATTCTTATGTCAGAGTTGTAATGCTAGACTTTAGCAAAGCGTTTGATCTTATTAATCATTATTTGTTGCTAGACAAGCTACAGTCGTATGGGTTGCCCGCACACATTTTAAGATGGATGGCAACATTTCTATTAGACAGAGCTCAACGAGTAAAAATAGGAAATTAATATTCCCATTCTGGTCATCCCAATGGGGGAGTACCGCAAGGGACGTTGTCTGGACCTAAATGTTTCCCTGTTTACATAAATGATTTAAGAACGACTGTTCCATTATATAAGTATGTAGATGACAGTAGGATATTTGAAATATGCGACAGAAATGGTTTATCTGTTATACAAGAGTCGGTTGATATTGCTGCTAGATGGACAGAACAGAATGACATGGAAATTAATTCGGAAAAATCAAAAGAAATAATCATTAGTTTTGCACAAGATGGCAATTTCAGAAGCACTATCCCGAATATAAGGATTGATGGGAGGGACATAGCACAGGTTTGCCATGCCAAACTATTAGGTGTGACCATTTCTCGGGATCTGACATGGAACAAACACGTCGATAATATTGTGAAAAAGGCTGGTAAACGCTTGTACATGTTATATCAGTTAAAGCGTGCATGGATTACACAGAAAGATCTGGTCAGTGTATATGTTAGTGTGGTGAGACCAGTTCTAGAATATGCATGTCCTGTATGGCACACTAACTTGCCCCAATATCTGGCATTCCAGGCCGCGTACTTAAAGAGTGTGCAATTGAGTTAGGTCCGGTATTTCAGCCACTGTTTAAACAGTCTGTGGATATAGGTGTGATTCCAACCATCTGGAAAACGTCTGTAGTGGTACCCGTCCCTAAAATGTCATCACCGTCAGAGTTAAACCACTTCAGACCTGTGGCCCTAACGTCCATCGTCATGAAATGTTTTGAAAGACTGATTTTGTCTCACATTCTCCCACATGTTCAATCTCAACTGGACCCATATCAATTCGCTTACCGTTCCAGAAGAGGCACTGACGATGCAATAGCTTGCCTTTTACACAAACTATTTGAACACATGGAGACAGCTGGCAACTATGCTCGAATCTTATTTATAGATTTCAGTTCAGCACTTAACACAATACAAAGGCATGTCATGAAAAACTACAAAACTAGAAGTTCCAGCCGCACTTGTTCACTGGGTTTTCAATTTCTTAAGTAATCGCCCGCAGTGTGTTCGAGTGGGTGACATAAAGTCACCAGTGCTTGTTAGCAACACAGGTGCGCCTCAGGGTTGTGTTCTGAGTCCATTTTTGTACCCCTTGTATACAAATGACTGTCGTAGTGTTGATTCATCTACACAATTTGTGAGGTTTTCTGATGATAAGCCATGCTCGCTCTTTTGAATGTTTTGCCTCATACCAGTCATATCTTTCTTCAGTGGTACGTTTCTCTAGTTGGTGCAGTAACAATTTTCTGCATCTGAATGTTTCCAAAACGAAAGAAATGTGATCGACTTCCGTCGTAATAGAACTGTCATTAGTCCTATTGTCATCAACGGTGAACCTGTGGAACAGGTTGATTCATTCAAATACCTCGGTGTTATATTAGATAAAAAATTGTCATTTACAGAGCATGTTACAGCCTGCAAAAGAAGTTCAGCAGCGACTGCCGTTCTTCGAAAGTTACGAGCTTTCTATGTTGATCCACTACTTCTTCTCGCCTTTACCGTAGCATAATTGAGCCTCTTAACCTACTGCAGCATTTGTTACTACCCTGCTCTTTCAGTGAAAAACCGTAACAGGCTTCTGAAAACCCACATGTTTCTCCAAAATTTGGCCTACACCAAAGCTCTCCGAAATAATCGACCATGCAATTTTAAGAAAGCTCGAGGCGCTACGAGTTTGATCACCCACTCTCTACGTTTTCCATGTACTTCCGTCTCAAAGGAGATACCGTTGTATAAAATGTAAAACATGTCGCTATAGCAGGAGTTTTGTGCCGGTGGCCATTAGAATGTTGAATGCTAAATGAGTCATATTGATGTCACCCGGTTGAATTGTTCTTGTAGTGTATACATCTGGAAATTCATTTGCATTTTGTTGAGACCATCCCATATATTTTAGATGTGATCATGAGTTGTAAAATTCATATCCTTTTAAGGACAATAAAGTAAAGTGAAAGTGAAGTGAAAAATCTCTTTGACAATATTGAATTTATACAAAAAAGGGCACTAAAATGTATTTTTACTGGATTGGGTTACGCGGAAATACTTAGACGTGTTAACCTGGATACGTTGAACGTAAGACGGGACAGCATTTGTCAAAAATATTTTGATAAAATTTAAGTCGGCACACACAGATTAAATTATCTGCTGCCTGACAAAAGACATACCGAATATAATATTAGACAACAAAATGTGTACCCGTTACCAGTTACTAGAACGAATAGATTCCGTAACTCCTTTATACCGTGAACTTTATACAACTGTCAGTAAACAGGCCATTAATACGGTATGCAAATGTATATCTATTGTATTTGTATGATGTTCTGATGAGTTAACCTATTATAATGTCAATCCAACTCAGTTGAGTTGCTAATAAAACTTGTGTTATTATGTTATTATAACAGCGATGTCTTGCTTCTCGGAGCATCGCGCATATCCGGCGGAAGTTTCGTGTTTTTGTTGTTGTCCGGTCGGAGCGAACGCTTCTCGGTCGACTTGGAATAACATCCAGTTTGGGCATGTACAGTGTCGCTGAAGACGACGGACGCTTCGTGCAACGTCCGTTGGTCTCATGACGGCCGTTGCCGTCGGTGCCGACGAGGGTCGACCGGAGATCGCAAGCCGGCGTTTCGGTTGTCATTCGCTAATCGTTGATCGATGGTCTCGATAACGTCAAGTTTGTCCTCGTTTTTAGAACCAGAACTAAATACTGAGCCAAGCAAACTTTCAAAATCGTAATAAAGTAGTGTTTATAATTTAAAACCATAGACCTGTCATCACGCCCACAGCAGTCATACTCGTGCCCATCCCCTCTTGTCTAAAACAATGATAACAACCGAACCTGAACAGCAATGGGTCGAAGCATAGCGATTCCACCGGCAAACAGGACGGACACGTGAGGCACCAGAAATGCAAAACTAACCAGTAATTATTTAACTAATTAATAATAATAATTGGTTAACTTCTATTGCGCCAAATTCCTTAGAAACCAAGCTCAGAGGCGCATCAGTACAAAAGGGTTACATCTTTGCGGCGGCTGTGACAGTGAACATGTGATGGTGAATATTTATTTAAAATCCAGTCGAATCGTCGTATCATATATGCGTTCGTCCGTCTGTATGAAAATGTATGTTCGTGTGAGGTGTTTACAACTAAACGTGTGGAAGACTAAGGAAGCCTTTGCATCATGTCTCTACGCATATATCCTGTTGCCGAACTGCCTGTCACGTCCATTTTAATTAATCTGCGCAACTCCGCCTATTTGAGGTTCACGGATATAAAAAAACACACACACACACACACACACACACACACACACACACACACACACACACACATATACAAAATATATATATATATATATATATATATATATATATATATATCAAACCATTAAAGGGTGTGTGTGTGGGGGTGCGTGGGGGTGCCCTCTTTGGGGGGTTACCCAAAAAACCAAAATACCCAAAAATTGGGTTTTTTTCCACTCACCACACACACACACACACACACACACACACACACACACACACACACACACACACACACACACACACACACACACACACACACACACACACACAAACACACACACACACACACACACACACACACACACACACACACACACACACACACACACACACACACACACACACACACACACACACACACACACACACACACACACACACACACACACACACACACACACACACACACACACACACACACACACACACACACACACACACACACACACACACACACACACACACACACACACACACACACACACACACACACACACACACACACACACACACACACACACACACACACACACACACACACACACACACACACACACACACACACACACACACACACACACACACACACACACACACACACACACACACACACACACACACACACACACACACACACACACACACACACACACACACACACACACACAACACACACACACACACACACACACACACACACACACACACACAACACACACACACACACACACACACACACACACACACACACACACACACACACACACACACACACACACACACACACACACACACACACACACACACACACACACACACACACACACACACACACACACACACACACACACACACACACACACACACACACACACACACACACACACACACACACACACACACACACACACACACACACACACACACACACACACACACACACACACACAGATAGGGTATGGTTAACAAAAAGATTAAGTACACTTTGGTGAAACGTTTAAATCATTCGGGAAAACTTGGCAAAAAAACACCTTTAACCAGAAATGCCCAAAGACATAGAAACGTCCGATTGTTTGTAGCTATGTTCAGGGCACGCTTGAAGAATCTTTTTCGACACGCTTATAGAATCTTCTTTTCTCGTAGCACAGTTTACTTACCGAAAATACCGCTGAAAAGCGGTTTTTTGTGTGAATCACGTTGCACATACACGTCACCTCTACGCACACAGTGCTACGTTAAATACGTCCAACAACAAAAATCAACTGCACAGTGATAATTCAACTGGGCAGGGTTATAATGAGTAAGCACAAACCGATCATTAATGTCGCATGATCCCTGACCCCATGCGGTAATCGTCGGAACTACTGTCTGGTGGACAAGGCGTCAAATGTGTCGGACACCGTGAGAATGCGGCACTCGGGGCGAACTGACTAGGACGAACGAGCAGGGGTAAGACGACAATTGGTGTCCGTCCGTCATTATCCGACGAAAGAGCCCGTATTAAAATAGAGTTTTAGTGTGATGTGTGATTTTTTGCGTGGTAGAAAGAATATTGAATGTACTGTTGCGTTAGATCTTTCACGAGGTAGCAACAAATACACGCTTGTCATTCGCTCATTAGCAAGGTGACTATTTTGCAGAACTCACCAATATTTGAAAATCCGTTGGCACAGGTTTGGGTAGATTGTTTTCTGAAAAATGACATAACAATTTCACGAAATTTCCTCAGGAGTTCAGTTGAATATAATATTTCGTATACTGAGAAAGAAGAACAGAAATGTTGTGGATATATACATTTTCTATCCAACGTACGATAGGCTAGAATGTGTCGGACACACAGGAGAACAGGTGTCGAGAGCCGCCATAATAATATTATTTCATCGTGCACGTGCACATACTTGCGCGCGCCGAGTAAACACGCGCACGCGCACGCGCACGTATTTCCACTCGGGATAGGGTCCCAAAAGGCTAGTTGTACCGATAAAAGGCCAGAATTGTTAACGAAGACAAATCCACGCACACACGTTCGCACGTCCACGCGAACGCACACATGAAATGTAGGAATATGCGTATGCATAAACGGGCACGACATTGCCAGGAATTTGCACACGACCCAGCTGCGGGTCGCACAATTAGTGATAACGACATTGCGGTATCCGCCTAACAACGATTTATACGAAGTCGAAGTGGATCAACGGTAGGTCACTTTTTTCACTGTTTAATCCTTTTCTTTTCCTTCATATTTGTCTTCATATTTCTAATATACTTACCATTAATTCGCTTCAATTTTTTTCAGGAAACGGCCACAGCGACATCGAGATGTGGACTATTAACTATACAACGCATAATTCGATGTGACGATAGGAACTCCAGAAAGCGTTCTTTGCGACCTTCCACCGCAATCAAGGAGAAGTCAGATTTTCATCCAGTTGATGAAGCGGGTGTTAACCCTTGGAAATTGTGACGTTATTTATAATTAATGGACATTAAATGTGGAGGTGTTATGAGGTATAGATCGTGGTGGTTTATTTTAGGTAACCACGGCCGGGAGGAGAAAACACACGTCCTCATCCCTGACAGGGTTTTGCGGGTCGATGGCCGGCTTGCAGATTCCTTCCATGACTTACCCGCCGTTTCATACGGTTTGTGTCGAAGTTTTCTCGTAACCAATGGATATGTGGGTAGGCTTGTAGATAATAAACACGATCGAAGTGATGATATCCAAAATAGTCCGTGACGAACAGTTCAGATCTTCGTATAATGAGATTTGCTCATATTCGCCCTTTTTATATATGTAAAAGTAAATAGGTAAGTTTTTATATAGCGCAGTATCCAGTCCTCAGGACTGCTCGAAGCGCTTTTACACTTTACTTCCCCGATAGACCTGTTCAATCAAATACCGTAAGTTAATCCATCGTCAATCCCCATTCATTCGTTATTTTCAACACCACAATGTCCTCGAAAAGACCAACCCGGGTTGAACAAGTTCTTCAAGCTAAGACGGCGCCAAACTATTGATGCATTTATAAGTAATTACCAACGTCTTGAAGGCGATTCGGCTCTCAACCGGCAGCCAATGCAGCTCCTTCAGCACTGGTGTGATGTGGGGTCGTTTTTACTGGTGCGGGTATTAGCATGGCTGCATTGTTCTGGACACGCTGCAACGGTCCGTCATACAGGTATGTTATGCAATCTTGAGTGAGTTGCAGTAGTCTAGGCGAGAGGTGACGAGTGGGTTGGCCGCATTTTCGCGGCTTCAGTTGTTAGAAAATCCCGGTTTTTATTGTTGTGCATATGATAGTTACATGGAGCACACACAGCAGTCACTTGATCTGTCATTGTCAG
Source organism: Ridgeia piscesae (assembly GCA_025642075.2). NCBI lineage: Eukaryota > Metazoa > Annelida > Polychaeta > Sabellida > Siboglinidae > Ridgeia > Ridgeia piscesae. The sequence continues at coordinate 45,568 of JAODUO010001738.1, forward strand.
ATGTGAATTCCCAAATTCCTTATGCGGTCTGAAGGTAAATTCATATCGTCTACAGTTGTCAAGGAACAACCTCCGTACACCCAGATATGATGTTTTGATGTAAAGACCATCATCTTAATTTTTCGTCATTTAGTTTCAGCATGCGTAGCGCCATATCCGTCGCCTGACTCCTCTAATAGGTCTACAGTCTGTGAGGCGATCGCCTTGCAGTTTCCATTTGGTCGCGTTGTGTAAGACTACGACGCATAATATTCAGTGTTGTCGACGTATTTTAGGTATTTTAGTCCATGTCTTTTAAATATCCGCTGCATTGGAGTGGTGTATAGTACGGACATAACTGGCCCAAGGACCGAGTTCTGTGGCACACCACTTTGTAGCGGAGTAGTCGGGGATGTTATAGTCTATCTGGACACATTGGGCGCAGAATTCCAAGTACGTCCGGAACCCTGATAATACATTTTCAAGCACACCGTACTCGTCATGCAATAGTGTCTGTAATTGTTCAAGGTCAGTCGTTTCGAACGCATTTGTTAAGTCCAACATGAAAAATAGCATTGCACGATTCTTGTCAAACACACCAGCAATGTCATGCCGAACACGCAGTAGAGCTGTTTCTGTAATATATAATATGCTGATTGATATTCTTCATGCAGCCCATTCAAAGTGAGATAGTCAAGCAAACAACGAACTGTAAGTTTGTCCAAGGTTTTTGCCGACGAATATTATACAGAGACTGGTCTATAATTCTTTAACAGTTCTTTGTCGAGAGTGTCAGATTTCATAAGCGGTTTTACTATTGCTGTTTTCAAAGTGATCGAAAAGAGTCCTTGTTTAAAACTGTTGTTTATTATTGCCACCAGTCTGCATGTCGTTGACAAATTCTATATCAATGAAGCCCACAGGCGTACGTAAAGTAGCATATTACGGCCAGCCTGTCATTCGTAAATGGTGCGAGAATGTCTAACTCAAAATTCTGACCTGCTGGGACAAATTTGACTTCAAATTTGGAATCAGAATATATTAGATTTAATGTAAAAAGATTATAGCAAAATTGCCGTATTGCGAAATACACGAAATAGACAAAATAGACTAAGTACAAGAAATCAAAATGATATCCAGGAAAACGACTAAGTCCTACATGAAATATGTACGTTATCACAGTATCGGGCAAAACATATTACATTATCAGGCAGGAACACGTTACTATATTATCAGTCAGAATTATTACATTATTAGGCAGCAAGTTTATTACATTATCGGATATATCATTACATTATCATGCAGTTATATTATCGGATGTCTTATTACATTATTAAGCAGTTATTACATCGACAGGCGATTATTACATTTTCAGTTATAACAAACCTATTACCATATTCCGTCGAAGTCAATATAATGCACATTTAGACCTGTTTGTTTAACAACAGAGTTCCTCGTCGTTGTCACAATGGGTGGAATTGGTTCTCGTGCTTGCAGGTGGCACTGACCGCCAGTGGTCCCTCTGTGTGTTGGTGTTGCGTAACAAATGTCCAATTGTTTCAGGTCATAGTAGACTGCCCAGGAGACGCGCATTGGCGATTTCGTGGAGCGTTGACTCATTCTAACGCAGACCAAAGCACTGCTTTCCTACGCTGCACCTCATATCAGGGGTCAGGGAAGTATTTTTTTAATTGTTAAGGTATTAACCTGTGGAACGAACGTCTCTACATGAGGTGCAATCCTTCTTCTTCTTCCATTAATGACCACCGGTCAACATACTGACCAATATTTTCATTGGTTTATTTAAGAGTTTTCCTTCACTAGAATTAGTGAGGCCACATTCCATACAACAAAAACATATTTAAATAATGTAAGATTATTTAATCAAATGTAGGTCAAAGAGGAATGTAAATTTATATTTTAGGTCACTTTCGAGAATACTTAATATGTGCGCATGTAAATGTTGTTCTCGAGAAAGCTTCCCTTCCAAAATATGATCTAAATAATTATAGACCAATTTATAATCGTAGCTTTATTTCAAACATACTTGAAAATGTCGTAGCAGGTCGCCTCAGATGCCATTTTAACTCAAAGCACTCATTGTGCATACAATGTCAGCATACAAAGACTTTCATTATACAGAAACTGCACTCCTTAAAGTGCACAATGACTTTACCCTTAACATTGATTAAAGCATAATAACAACACTCACCCTGTTTGATTTACCCGCGGCCTTTGGTACTATTGATCACAATACGCTTATCGAACGTTTGTCTACCTTGTACGGCATATTGGGCACACCTCTTACATGGTTTTCATTATACCTAACCGGTAAACTTAAAACTGTAAAGATAAATAATTGTTTTTCCACCGCACTGTATGTGGCATTCCCCAGGGTTCTGTTCTTGGGCTTTTGCTCTTCACCCTCTACACTACACCGCTCGGCGCTGTAATCCTAACCCATAATCTGGATTACCACCTTTACGCAGATGATACTCAGGTTTACATCTCATTAGCTACGTTGCTAGCAAGTCGCTCCTTAAGCCAACTAAATGGTTCCTCCAAGACATTTTCTACTGGATGACTGACTGCAAATTAAAGTTAAATACAGACAATACTGAGTTTCTTATAATTGGTACTCCACTGCAGCGCAGTAAACGAGATGATTTTTTCCCGACATGTATCCTGAGTCAAAACTTCACAGTCGAAAAAGTATCGCAATAGCTGTTGTTAGTAGTAGATTTGATAACTGTAATTCCTCCTTCATAATATTGCCAGTTGAAACACTGCTAAACTTCAACATGTCCAGAATTGTTTGGCAATGGTAGTTTTCAAGTATCTTCGTTTCTCTCGCTCATTGCGGCTCCCCGTGCAATTCCGCATCATGTTTAAGGTATACACAATCACCTACCACCCCCTTTTAGCTAATGAACCTTCATATTTACTCTCAACGTTCACGCCAGCAAGACAGCAATAACAGCTCCGGTCGTCAAGTTCGAATTTACTTGCTGTTCCCAGAGTGAAGACAAACTCCGGACCACGAGCTTTCTCAGTCGAATCGCCTACTCTGTGGAATACACTTTTCCTGACGACATTAAATCAGCAGAAAACGTTATTCCCTCCCGCCGTCACCTAAAAATCTACCTATTTAATCTTGTCGGCATCTTAGCGTACTCGTTGGATAGATGACGCCCTTTACACTGTCCTTGACTACGAGAATGTTAAATCCACTGCTTTTGTTGCGCCTCTGAGCTTCTGGGGATATTGACACCAAAAAAAAAAAAATTTATATATATATATATATATATATATATATATATATTTAAAAAAATTTCCCCCCCCCTTTTTCCCCTTTCCCAAGCACGCATGCCCCCTCACCAAAACAAATTACCCATACCTAGCTTACGTAACACGTCCAACACACCGGCCTTTGTTTCGACACGCTATTTCAAGGGACACACCTGCGGGACACTAATCCATGTTGTCGGCACATGCGCAGAGACTTCTGTTTGGTCTGGCGAGGATTGTCAAGAAGTGTTTTCCGTCACGGACGATTACCACAAGACATGCTTTATACAACGAAACCTTTGCAAAAGTACTGCAACAAAGTGGAAGTGTTTATAACGTATGAATGTACGCCAGGTTACAAGGGTGGATGGTTCCGGCTGATGTCACAGCATTTATTCGTAAGTCACAATAGCAAACTGTATAGTGCGTCATGTAGTGAACGACTCCATTTTTCTAATGCTAATTGACGAACCAGGCACTAGGTAGCAGTGAAATGTAACACCGTACAAGGGGCCATGTTTGTGGAAACTATTGTGCATAAACAGAACTTACCGTAGGCTCAACACTTGTTTATTCGTTATTAAAACGTTTCAGCCTTGTAGCAGAGGTCATCAAATCAAAAGATTTACATGTTGATATATTGGACAACACTATACGAATACGAATACATTTATTTCAGGTAAAAACCCATATACAATTGGTGCATACATTAGCACATCTAAGTAGCCTATAAAAGATCAAGTATGTTAAAAAATGAATAGATAAAAACAAATAAGGTTATAAATTAGATAAATGTAAAATTGTAGAAAAACAGATAAAATAATGAGCAATATACAGGATGTGATTGTATAATAAATATGCAATTAATTCATGTAAATAAACACCGTTTGAAAAGTAAGTTACTGACTTAAAAATATATATATAATAATAAATAAATAATAATAAAGTTATATGCGAGACATGATGACTATCTTACAGGTTTACTGTGTACAACGAATTGGCTCAGCTAATCCACCTTGGGCCATTTAGTATTTCAAAGCAATTGTACATAACCCTAATCAAGTCATTATTTATGTTAAAAATGCGTTTTATTTAACCATAAATGTTCTTACGCAATAGGGCGTCAAATGTATCAATAGCATTATTAGCAAACATGCTACTCGCGCTGTCCCGTCGGTTATATCCCCAAATCCGTCTATGCATATTGTTGTAGGCAACTTTAGCTTTTAAATAAGAGCCCTTATTGAAGTTAACCCATAATTGGCAACAATAAGTTGTACAGCAATACGCATGAAACATACGTAGTTTAACACCCAAGGAACAATGGTGAAATTTTCTGATAATGCTATTAGACCTAGCATAAAAATTACGAAGATGTCTCAAAATATCTCCGTCATCTTTCATGTAATTGCATATTATCACACCTAAATATTTTGCTTCTTTGACATATGCAAGATTGTTTACGTTCAATATATATATCTGGGAATTTCAGGTTAAAACCACGTGGTTTGAAGATCATACACAACGACTTGATAGGGTTATTTTCAACATCATTTACAAGCCCAAACTTTGCACATATGTTCACAAACCCCGAAGCCCGGCTGGAGAAAAATATTCATTAGCATAGAACACGTGATTAGTGCAACGGTTTTGGTAAAAACCCATCCCCACTATTTTGCATAATTTCTCAGTCATCAATTTTACGATAAATAAAAATTGGGGGCAAAATCCCACCTTGTCCCAACACCATTGAAACTTAAAAAGTCTGGTGTTTTGGGAAACCCCTTTTTTACAGAAAGTTTGGGTTCTGTACCAATTCAAAAAGGATGGATAATCCCAAAAAGGCACACCTCAAAACTTTTCCCAAAAAACGTCCAGTGATTAATCTTCAAAAACTTTTTAAGCGTCTGAAAAAAAAATGAATACAGGGGTATTTTTTTACTTTTATAGTACTTAATAACATTTTAAAAGCAAATATACAGTGGTCAGTAGAGTGTCCCTTCTTAAATCCAAATTGATTGTCGGTTGTATTAAGATATGGTGTCAAAAGTTCCAGCAATATTATTTCAAATATTTTAGAGGCAACGGTGACAAGCGCAATTGGTCTATAGTTATTTACGTTGCTCGTGTCTCCAAACTTATTTTTTATCAATGGAATTGTAATAGTTTTCATAAAGTCATGAGGTAGATGACCACGAGAAATCACTCTATTATAGAAAATGGACAACAGTATAGTTACACGCCTATCTGAATGAATAAAGTGTTCGGCAGATAGACCATCGTTGCCACATGCTTTTCCAGATTTCAACTTATCGATAGCATTTTGAACCATACAAGGAGTTATGAGTAAGTTATTTCTATAAAACAAATATTCTGTGTTTTGTACACACTCTTTCACATTTTGCATATTTGCATCTCTGGTTACATTGTTCAACAACGATTCAAAATGTGTTTTCCACATGGTGGATATGGCCGTAGGATCATTAGCACCATTGACATTTATAGCATTGGGTATACCTTTCTTGTATGTTTTAGATACGTTTTCCCAAAAACTGTCTGCATCTTTAGCACGCATGGATTTATCCATGGCATCTGCTCGAGCCATATCTTCGCGTTGTTGACACGGTCTAAGCAAATATTTAAAATGTAACCTAGTTTTCCGCATTAGTTCACAGACTGGGCCATGCTTAGGTTTTCCCATATCACGCCATACAATATAATAATATCTAGCTTCAGTGTGCGCTTCCTTAACATAATCATTCCATCCAGGTACAATGTAGTCTTGGCACAATGTTTTTATTCATGTAGTAATCGTTTCAAGACTAGATACCCGAGGCGCATTACATATATCATTGGAAAAAATGTATTTTCTGTCTTTAAAAATTGAAAGGGACTACAACTTTTATTCTTTGATAACAATCCTTTTTTCTTTAAACCCCCCTTTTTTTAAAGATAGGAGGTATTTTGTCAGCATGTTTCTCGTTATTAACACATCTTTCTGCAGTTAGGCAGTAGAGATCACTAGTCCTACAGGGAGGTGATCCGAACTAGGAAAATTTTTCTAAATATTTTATATATATATATATATATATATATATATATATATATATATATATATATATATATATATATATATATATATAAATCAAATGATCATCGAGTTTACACTGTGAGAGCAGATAAAGTGATCTAACCACGAGGTAGAGTTGTGAGCATCACTTACATACGTATACGTATTGCTAGCTCGACCAAAAATCTCATAATCTAAGAAAACCAAACCAGTATTCTCACACATAGCAATTAATTCAGATTCAAAAGGGGTGTTAACAGCAGCATTAAAATCACCAGTGATAACATTGGACGTGTCCTTTTCTTCAGTTATAGACGCAATTTTACCCAAGTAGTTAAAAAATTCCTCAAAGTTATCAGATGACTGGTAATGCAGATATACATTTAAAATAAACAATTTGCCATCATTTGTATCAATGTCAGTTCCAGGTAATCTGTTATCTTGTAAATCACAAATTGTACAAGCATGTGGAAACGATGTTCTCCATAAAACACCAACACCACCAAATGGGCGTCCAACTTGTATACCGAGATGGTCATTCATAGCACTGACCGCATATGATTCAAATGCTTTAAGAATAGAACGCAATAAAGAGTTGTCTTCACTGGAGAGCCATAGTTCTTGCAAAATCATGACATCAAACTGTTCACAAAGAAGTAAAATATCATAAACAGATGACTTAAAACCATGACAGTTAAATGTTACAATTTTCAATCCATTAAGTATTGTATGATTGAATGTTAGCTAGAAACAATGCAATCTGTGTTTCAAACATGCACTTATTCAAGAAAAGCACGGACCATAACACCAGACGGCCACACCCTAGAGTCTAGCAGTTGGTGTTGATCACGAGGTGGCAGTCTAACACAGAAAGACGAGTAGATGTCAAATTCCGTTCTCAAAGGTTCGCGTGTCACAGACAAGCCAGTCTCTCGCTTGACGTGTGTCGCCACGTCTTTGGGGTTAGTAGATCTTGCGAGTCGCGTGATGAAAACACCGACTTGTTTTCTGGCTTTGGATGTACTCGCACGTCTGTTTGGGTTAGCGGAGCGAATATTGGACTACGTGCGATTCCCTCGAATCATGGCCGAGTAGGTCTGGGTGGTGGTCAACGATGCAGGACGCCCATGCTTGTTCGTTGTCTGCGGCCTATGGTCACCGATTCAGCTTAGGTGTTACGCCAGGCCTGAGTAGAGGCAGACGTTTGCCGGTTGTTGTTGACGCCCTTGCGCTGACGATGCGTAGGAGGTGGAGTCGTCTGTTGAATGCGGGCAAGGAGGACTAAGTCATCATCGGTGCACACGGATTTGTCAACTACATTGATGACATGTTGATCATCATGTCAACAGAGACAGCGCAAGCAGTGATCGGCGTCTGTGATGTAAAAGTTCTCAGTGTTAGCAGACGGAGTAGGTTGGGTCGGTGCGTCGTCATTGTACGTGACGAGCAATGTTTACGTGAGCGATAGTTGGGGACTTGCCGAACTGCGTAGCCGTAGACGAGCAAGTAAAAGTTTCGTTCGCACAACAATGGTTACTTGTAATATGTAGTAGATTGGAGACACACTACTGCACTGGACGTTTATAAAACGTACTGACTAAAATGTGGTTCTGAAGTAGTTCTTCATTCGATAAATTTACCATTTGACCGAAGCCTCAGAAATGTAACGATCACTCACAATAGAATTTTCCCGCGCAGACCTTTTATACACACTTGTAACATACAATTTATACACACTTGTAACATACATATAGTTTTGAAAATTACGCTGTCTACATAGCTATGTTATTTTTTTATGTGACCACAAGCGCAGAGACAAACAGGAACGCAAGCTTTCTCTTACGCGCAAACTACACTGCATGCTTTCAAAAATACTGCTCATATTACCGAGGTCACGCTGTGGTGTACCAAACAATATGTGCATAATTACCCAAACAGCGTGTGCGTGCGTGTGTGCGTGCGTGCGTGCGTGTGTGTGTAATAGAGAAAGTGAGCGCACACACTAATGCATTTCTCTCGCGTTCTCACACACAAACACATTCAAAATAGTGCGTTTAGCAGAAATGTCGCTTGCTTTCTTTTCTCCGGAACCACACGTAGGCGGAGTTGCGCAGATTGAAGCTAGTTCGGCGACAGGAGAGAGGCTTAATGCTGTCTTCCTTAGCGAGAGAACACAATGTCCAGACATTTGTAACAGACTCCCCATCGAAAGGGATCCCAAAGTAAGTAATAATTTATACGTTCGTGTTTTCACCGTCTCGTGATCACTTTGAACCAACTACATAGCGAGTGCTGGAATTTGTCTATAAAGTGCATTTGGTTATTTTGATCTAAGCGAAATATGCGATTTCAAGCACCAATATAATATATGTCTTCCTGATGCGGGTTTCTACGCACAGTTCCGACAGGGTTAGATGTTATATGCGTGTAGGTTTGGCGAAATGTGTGTTTGCTGGTGGTTCCGGCTGATGTCCTAGAAGTGCGTGCGTGTGCGTGCGCGTGTATGTATGAATGTATGTATGTAAGCTACAAAAATATAGAGAAAGCACGCGCCTTCTCTCTATATATACATCTTACATAGCTGTACTGTTTCATTTGTGATCACGAACTGGCGCACACTCACAATATACACACTAAAACACGAACTGACACTTATACACTCACAAGTACGCACACAGACAGACAGACAGACAGACAGACAGACAGACACACACACAGACACACACACAGACACACACACACACACACAAACACACACACACACACACACACACACACACACACACACACACACACACACACACACACACACACACACACACACACACACACACACACACACACACACACACACACACACACACACTTTCAGATTAGTGCGTTTGACATATATCATTTTTCTTTTATCCGGGAACCACATATAGGCGGAATTGCGCAGACTAAAAAAATTGGACGTGACAGGTAGTTCGGTGAGAGGAGATTAAAAATGATGTGGTGCAAAGTCTTCCTCAGGGAGAGATCACATTGTCCAGACATCTGTGACGAAAGGGACCCCAAAGTAAGTAGTCATTTACACGTTTGTGTTTTCACCGTCTCGTTGTCACCGTAACCCAACGACACAGCCCAACAACACGGCGTGGCTCTATTCGAATTAAGGCGGTAATATAATGTGTATCTTCCTGATGCTGGTTTCTATGCAAGGGTGCGACGGGGTTAGATGTTAAATGCGTGTGGTTTTGGCGAAACGTGTGTGTAACAAAGAATTGTGGAGAAAGCGCAGATGTATACACACAAACATATACACGCACACGAACACACTTCCCTCTCGTTCTCTCCCTTTCGTACATACGCGCACGCACGCACGCGCACGCACGCACACACACACGCACACATACGCACACACACACACACACACACACACACACACACACACACACACACACAACACACACACACACACACACACACGAACCCGGAAACACATACACACACGCACGCAAACACGCACACACACGCATGCGCGCACAAACGCGCGCGCGCAAACACGCTCACATATTTAGACACACAAGCACGCATATTCACGAAAATGGTCCGCACAGCTATAATTCACGCGCATATGCACACACGCAGACAAACACACAGTATACACACGCACGCACACACTATACGTACACGCGCACACCTACAAAGAATAGTGCGCTTGGCACATCATTTGTTTTCTTTGGTCAGGGAATCACACATAGCCGGAGTTGCGCAGATTGAAGAAAATGGACGTGAACTTTAGTTCGGCGACAGGAGATATGTGGAGAAGCGTGATGCGAAGACTTCCTTAGAGGGAAATAATTCAATGTCCATGCAATTGTATCAGACTGGCCAACGAAAGGGACCCCAAGGTTAGTAACCATTAATTGTATACGTATACCGTCTCGTGTCACCGTGACCCAACAACACAGCGTGTGTCTATTCGAATTAAAGGTGTAAGAAAATGTATATCTTTCTGATGTCAGTTTCTACTCAAGGTTGCGACAGGGTTAGATGCTACATCCGTGTGGCTTTAGCAAAACGTGTGTAATAGAAATGTGGAGAAATACATACGCCCACTTCCGTCTCGTTCTCTCTCCCCCTCCCTTTCATACGACACAACACAAACACACAAACACACAAACACACAAACACACAAACACACAAACACACAAACACACAACACACAAGCACACAAGCACACAACACACAAGCACACAAGCACACAACACACAAGCACATACCACAAGCACATACGCACATACGCACATACGCACATACGCACATACGCACATACGCACATACGCACAACACATACGCATACGCACATACGCACATACGCACATACGCACATACGCACATACGCACATACGCATACGCATACGCATACGCATACGCATACGCATACGCATACGCATACGCATACGCATACGCATACGCAACACACACACACCACACACACACACACACACGCACACACGCACACACGCTCACACACGCTCACACTTTCAGACACACAAGCACGCATATTCACTAAAATGGTCCATATCGCTATAATTCATTTGTGATCACCAATTGCAGCAAACTCACAACCTACACGCAAGCACGCACTTCCACTCGTTCACACACACGCATGCACTCATATACAGATAGACACACAGCATACACACGCACGCACACTACACACGCACGCGCTCACACACATTCAGTTTAATACGTTTGGTAAATATATCGTTTGTTTTCTTTTGTCTGGGAACCACACGTAGGCGGAATTGCGCGGTTTGAAGAAAATACATGTGACAGTTAGTTCGGCGACATGTGATATGTGGAGAGGCTTGATGCAGTCTTCCTTAGGGAGAGAACACAATGTCCAGCTAACTGTAACAGACTGGCCAACGAAAGGGACCCCAAGGTAAGTAATCATTTGTACGTTTGTGTTTTCACCGTCGCGTTGTCACCGGGACCCAACAACACAGGGTGTGTCAGTTATGCCGGAAGTTGTATTTATAAATAAAGCATTTGGCTACTTTAATCTAAGTGAAATATGCGAATTCAAGCAGTAATATACTTACTACTTACTACTTAATCCTCTTCGTGCCCACTGGCACATAGGGCTGAAACAAGGGTCTTCCACTTTGTCCTGTCTACAGCTTGCTTTGCAGCCTGACCCCAACTCAAATGTAGTTATTCCAGTTCTTTTTCGACTGTCCTCCTCCACGTTTGTTTGGGTCGTCCACGTTTTCTTTTTCCAACCGGTGTCCATCTTAGTGCTGTTGGGGACATAATGTCATCTTTCTTTCATAAGACATGGCAAATCCATCTCCATCTTCTTGTGGCGAGATGTTGTTCATAGTATTTTGTCTGGTAGTTCTGAACAGTTGCTTGTTTAATTTTTTGGCCAGAATATTCTCAGTATGTTTGAAAGACGCTTGGTGTCGAAGGTAGACAGGTATTTTAGGTCACGTTCTGGCTATGTTGTGTGTTGTGTGTGTGGTGTGTGTGTGTGTGTGTGTGTGTGTGTGTGTGTGTGTGTGTGTGTGTTGTGTGTGTGTGTGTGTGTGGTGGTGTGTGGTGTGCGTGTGGTGTGTGGTGTGCCGTGTGTGGGGTGTGGGTGTGGGTGTGGGTGTGTCACAGTCTCTCTCACACACATACATACATGCATGCAGACAGACAGACAGACAGACAGACACACAGACACACAGACACACAGACACACAGACACACAGACACACAGACACACAGACACACAGACACACAGACACACAGACACACAGACACACAGACACACAGACACACAGACACACAGACACACACACACACACACACACACACACACACACACACACACACACACACACACACATCACCACCTCCACTGTCACCACCACTTCCAACACCATCACCACCACCACCATCATCATCATCATCACCACCATCACAAGCACTGTTATCATCACAACCACCAACACAACATCAGCACAACCACCAACACAACATCAGCACCACCACCACCACCTCTACTACCACCACCACTTCCACCACCATCATTTCCATCACCACCACCAACACAACCACCACCAACACACACGCATATACATACATACACACCACCACCTCCACCGCAACCAACACTTCCAACACTATCACCACCACCTCCACCACAATCATGTCCATCATCAGCACCACCTCCACCACCACCACTACCACCACCACCACCATCGTCGCCATCACCACTATTACCACCTCCACCACCATCATTTCCATAACCACCACCACCACCTCTACCACCACCACCACCACCACCACCACCACCACCACCACCACCACCACTCACCACCACCACCACCACAATCATCATCTCCATCATCTCCAGCACCATCATCTCCACCACCACCAACACCACCACCACCACCACCACCACCACCACCACCACCACACCACCACCACCACCACCACCACCACAACTACCATCATCATCATCATCATCATCATCAACACAACATCATCATCATCATCATCATTAACATCACCATCACCATCACCATCACCATCACCATCACCATCACCATCACCATCACCATCACCATCACCATCACCATCACCATCACCAACACCAACACCATCACCACCACCACCACCATCACCATCACCACCACCACCATCACCATCACCATCACCATCACCATCACCATCACCACCACCACCACCTAGGTGCTAGAGTACGTTATTGTGCTATATTCCGATGCAATATGAACATTAATCAACAAGGTAACATCTCTTATCTTACAGTTACACACACATGACACTTTGTTGACAAATTACAGCCTACAATTTAAAGTAGACCTGCTAAGTTTAGAAGCTTGTGGGTCATTTTCAGAGTAAATGAATCGCGTGCCGCCAACGGAAGATAATCCACACCAGGAAACATTGTAGCCGATGCAAATGAAGTAGGGTCGGATGGAGTCGCAAATACACGGTTTCCTGCGGATGAGCGAACAGTGAGCTATCGTCACAAATCATCAGTTCAGGTATTGTCCGATTTCGCTACAGCCGCCGTAGGACAAGGAATTGCACCTGAAACGTCCGCGGGTGGTGTTGTATGTGTAAGTAGACTAATGTTGGCAGTAAGTGACAGTATAAATAAGCTAGTAATACATGCAGTGCCCTTCCTGCTCAACATCCTTCTTATTTAGTTAATCTGCTGCATTGTTTCTAATATCCCCAGGATCCTTTTATTTCCTATTTACCAACAACGGTTTGTTTCCAACAGTAAGCTCGATGTGGGCAAACGTACTTTCTTAGTAGCTACGCCGAATAAATCTAGAATCATCTCCCTGTCACTTTTCAGGCATCTGCCACTACAACCATCCTTCGAAAAAATCAAGGGGAGTCATCAGGTCATATTTGTTTGAAATCGCATTCCTACCGTAAACATTTGGCAATCCAATGCTCCAGTGACGACTCTTGTGTGTCCTCATTCATGAATACGGGTAACGATGTTGCATGTTGCTCCCCTGAGTTCGCATTCTCGAAGATATGGGCGCAATAGAAGTTGTATTGTTATTATTATTTCTATATTAATACTGATAGTTCATGTTCATGCCAAACACCGATGAAATAATGCGAACACTTCGTTGTGTTGTAACATCCTTAATTGTATCGTACGTGTAAAATCATTATCGTAATCGGAAGTGTTTAAATATACATAATGCAATGTTCAACAAATTACCTCCAGCGCAAATTATGAAAACATATTGCATTAGTGCCACCCTGCACTACAATCGCAAGTATTTGAGTACACGTGTTTTTATATAAGAAATAGCAGAAAAGTAATTATTAGTAATTATGAATTATTGCTGTAGATAAACTAAACTGGGGTCGAGATAATTTGTGTCGCTCTCGTTGCGACCACCCCATTAATTAAATCGCAATTAAATATAGTATTAAATATAGTTCGTTATCTTGAATACTTTCAATTGCCTCGTAATAAACACATGTGCATAATACAGTAACGGTAACACCAACATTAGAATAACATTACAGGTAATAAATGTCACAAATCTCAACAACAACAACATAATTAGTACATTAAATTCCCTTAGAATCTAGCAAATGATTACAATCAAGTATATGTACAATTTACAGAGTTATCTAAAATAAAATATAAATTACTAGAAACATTATATAATTGTAGGGCTTATAAAACTAAGAGTTTTCTTCAGTGAGGTTGTAGTCTTTCAGACGTAAAACGTAATGAACAATATGTGTACCACAGACGTCGTATTAATATTAATAGTAGTAGTAGTAGTAGTAGTGGTAGTGACAGTGGTAGTGGTAGTGATAGTGATAGTGATAGTGATAGTGATAGTGATAGTGATAGTGATAGTGATAGTGATAGTGATAGTGACAGTGACTGTGACTGTGACTGTGACTGTGACTGTGACAGTGACAGTGACAGTGACAGTGACAGTGACAGTGACAGTGACAGTGGTAGTTATTTGGTAGTTAGTTGGTAGTTGGTAGGTAGTTGTTAGTTAGTTGCTAGTTAGTTGCTAGTTAGTTAGTTAATATTGTTTGTTAGTTAGTTAAATAGATAGTTCATTCGTTAATTCTTTCGTTAGTTCATTCGTTAGTTAGTTAGTTATTTAGTTAGTTAATATTGTTTGTTAGTTAGTTAAATAGATAGTTCTTTCGTTAGTTCTATCGTTAGTTCTATCGTTAGTTCTATCGTTAGTTCTTTCGTTAGTTCTTTCGTTAGTTCTTTCGTTAGTTCTTTCGTTAGTTCTTTCGTTAGTTCTTTCGTTAGTTCTTTCGTTAGTTCTTTCGTTAGTTCTTTCGTTAGTTCTTTCGTTAGTTCTTTCTTTCGTTCTTCTTTCGTTCGTTCGTTCGTTCGTTCGTTCGTTCGTTCGTTCGTTCGTTCGTTCGTTCGTTCGTTCGTTCGTTCGTTCGTTCGTTCGTTCGTTCGTTCGTTCGTTCGTTCGTTCGTTCGTTCGTTCGTTCGTTCGTTCGTTCGTTCGTTCGTTCGTTCGTTCGTTCGTTCGTTCGTTCGTTCGTTCGTTCGTTCGTTCGTTCGTTCGTTCGTTCGTTCGTTCGTTCGTTCGTTCGTTCGTTCGTTCGTTCGTTCGTTCGTTCGTTCGTTCGTTCGTTCGTTCGTTCGTTCGTTCGTTCGTTCGTTCGTTCGTTCGTTCGTTCCGTTCGTTCGTTCGTTCGTTCGTTCGTTCGTTCGTTCGTTCGTTCGTTCGTTCGTTCGTTCGTTCGTTCGTTCGTTCGTTCGTTCGTTCGTTCGTTCGTTCGTTCGTTCGTTCGTTCGTTCGTTCGTCTCGTTCGTTCGTTCGTTCGTTCGTTCGTTCGTTCGTTCGTTCGTTCGTTCGTTCGTTCGTTCGTTCGTTCGTTCGTTCGTTCGTTCGTTCGTTCGTTCGTTCGTTCGTTCGTTCGTTCGTTCGTTCGTTCGTTCGTTCGTTCGTTCGTTCGTTCGTTCGTTCGTTCGTTCGTTCGTTCGTTCGTTCGTTCGTTCGTTCGTTCGTTCGTTCGTTCGTTCGTTCGTTCGTTCGTTCGTTCGCGTTCGTCTCGTGCTCCTCGCTCGCTCGCTCGCTCGCTCGCTCGCTCGCTCGCTCGCTCATTCGCTCGTTCGCTCGTTCGTTCGTGCGTTTGTTCGTTAGTAGTTCGTTAGTAGTTCGTTAGTAGTTCGTTAGTAGTAGTAAAGTAATTATTTAAAGTAATTTAATACATACTATTATCAAAAGCATACTACGCACACATGAAGGTACACGGAATCCCCTCGCACCTCATGAATATGTTAATGCGAAAGATCAATCTTACTTTGAATGGCCTAGATAATAGTTCTTCTTCTTCCAGATACTAGACGGCGGCCTTTTTGAGGACGTTACAAATCCAACGACGCTTAATTCATATTGGGCTCTGTCCTAGGACCAGTTCTTTTTCTGCTATACATAAATGACATAAACAACAACATTCAATCTCCAATATGGCTCTTTGCTGATGACAGCATCATCTATCGCATAATCAAATCTGAAACAGATAACAACATCCTCCAATCTGACCTGATCCAACTACAAACATGGTCCAACAAATGGCAAATGGAGTTTAACATCCCCAAATGTGTGCACCTCCCAATAACAAACAAAACCAAACCCAGACTACATTCGTATTCCCTTTGTGGTGTGCCACTCTCCACAGTCTCCAGCCACCCATATCTTGGAATAAAATTAGATACTAAACTAACCTGGGCGAATCACATCACTGACATAGCTTCCAAATCATCAAAAGTTTTAGGTATGATCAAACGAACCCTCGGACCATGCAAACCTAATGTAAAAGAAACGGCCTATAACATGCTAGTCCGACCAAAACTTGAATATGCCTCTCCTATATGGAATCCACACACCACTACCCAAATTAAACATCTTGAAAAGGTACAGCACTGTG